>JAFFST010055683.1:529946-543228 GCA_022414735.1 Noturus placidus
CACAGACATGAACATGCTCATACACAAACATACCTTTAGTGTTGAATGTACATTCTCCGTTGCTATAGACTGCTAAAGATGGAGCAGTTTTACTCAGCAGAAACACAGCTACCAGCAGAGTACTTGTGGCAACAATGTCGGTGGCACCCATCTGCAAAACAGGGGCCAATATTTATCTGGATTAAACATGAAATAATCATTATATGCATATAATCATACATGTCTTAATTAGCAGTATCAATATAAAATACATTTTAAAATCTCAGAAAGACAATTAAGGACCAATGCCTGGAATAAGAAAACTGATAAGAACCTTAAGGTGAATTTTTAATGTAAAGTAGTTTGCTTCTCTTTAAGTGTCTCTTCTTCTGCAGAGATCTTTCTTTGTCCTGTCTTCTTCTGTCACTCCTCTCCAGGAGCATCTGACTGAACTATGATGGTTTTTAGCTGTGTACCTCAAGTATTTATACATCTATGTGTGACCCTCCTTCTTTATGTTCAGACAAATAAAAGCTCTTCCTTTCACACACATACACAAAAGAATTCTCATTAAGTCATTTTGTAATGCTAGTACAACAACTCGATATTTACACACAAACACACACACACACACACACACACACACACACACACACACACACACACACACACACACACACACACACATTTTGTTTCTTATGCTCTGTAGTGATTGTGTGTGTTTGTGTGTGTGTGTGTGTGTGTGTGCCTGTATTCTTCTATAGAAAGCAATATACACAGGCCTCAGGGTTCCATTTTAATGGTTGACGAGGATCTGATTATACTGTGTGATGTGACTGTTTACGATTAAAGGTACCATTACTATCCAGATTACCAGATTTCTGTACATTTGTAAACAGTATATATTTCTATCACGTGTTATAATAAGGAAAGCACAGAAAATGTAAAATGTGTATGTATGTTTTTGTGTGTCTAAGGATGTGATGATTCGAAATTTGATGATTCTGCTGAATCTATTGTGATATGACGTGATTTGATTTAGTTGCCTATAATGGATATATGACCAACTTTGTTCAGAATCTGGGGTAGGTCTTTGAGTTTAAAAATATGAATTATTTTTTTTACACATTAGTTGTTTGTAATATTTCAACAACAATTGATTACTAAAAGATAATAATTAATTTTATGATAGCTGCCTTTTAAATTGATGCATTGTTCCATATCATCTGATCGTTACACCCTTATGAGTGCCTGCATATGAAAACAAATAATATATCAATAATAGTGAACAATATACTAACACTACTAAATAAATAATCTCAACATTTTCTGTATTAGACAAGGCACACTTTATGGAATTGTTTGGATTTAATTTGTATAAATTGTAATTATACATTATCTGGCTCATTTTGCAATGATAACAGAAATGTAGATGTTAGATTTTCCACAGTAACTTTTGGCCAGGAAAATTTAATACATATTTCAGCCTTTTAGGTAAAACCCAGAAAGCAGTGGCTGGTAGTGAGATGATGTGTCTACCATGCTTATCTGACTGCCTACAGTTTGTGTACACTTCCTTCCTTTTAATTGCCCTGATAATCTAATAAATTAATGTGTGTGTGTGTGTGTGTGTGTGTGTGTCTGTGTGTGTGCGTGTGTGTGTGTGTGTGTGTGAGTGTTGTTGTTGTTGTTGTTGTTGTAGTTGTAGTCATACTAGTGGTTGTATTACAGCTTGGCACCAATTCAAATCACTCATTATAAAATGTAGCACTTCTACCATCAATTCTTTCACAAGACTCCTTTAAGGAAAAGAGGATCACTTGTTTTCATTTCATATGTTCTGGACTGAATCAAACTTGATATTTGGTGCTTTAATCTAAATAAAATGTAGATTCAAATTCCTGCTCTCATTTTTAATAATTTGATTTGGTTTTGAAATTAATTGAATTATCTTACTGTATCATGTTTACTAGAATCATATAAAGGCTGGAGAATTAAAATATGAATGATAAATGACAAATGTTGAAGTTATGTGTGCATGCAGTAATAACAGTGCTGGGGATCTGCTTAGAAAAACTAGGGGAAAAGCTGTCTTTCATAAGAACATGCATGATGAAATTCCAAGGCTAGTGTGGCTTTGGGACATGAGCTTGCTTACTGAGTCGTATACTAGGTTAATCTCCGTTCAGTAGCATGTGCATAATAATGAAAAATAGTAGAGGACATATTTACATAGCTGTGTGAAATCTTTGAATTTTCAGATGATGTGTTTGCACCTTCTCACTGAAGCCTAATTCAATAAAAGATTTTTGATGCAGTCTGTACTGGCCTCCATAACAAATCTGCACGACTGGACGTGCATCTTTTTTCTAAACAAGCTCATGAGTGTTCTCAATTATTTATTTATTTCACATAAATGGAAATAGGCATAGGAAAGCATAAAGATATGGAAATGCACCAAATCTTGTCCAAAGTTCATCAGCTGCAGTTTTAGTGTGAATTCATTTGACTTCTAAATAAAACCTGATTTTTTTCCCTCCTTGATGACCATATTGACCATATGACCATATGACCACTATATTATCTATTACATTATAAGATAATCTTCTTTTATTGTGTTTGGTTGTTTATTGTTTGTTTTCACCAAAACCATGTATTTTACCTTTTGTCTCGTATTGCTTAATTTGATTTTTTTTTTTTAATGTTTGGAGCATAACAAAGCACAATATATATATATATATATATACATATATATATATATATATACTTTAGGAAATTTAGCAGCACAACGGTTCATTAGTACATCCTGGCCTAGTTAGGGATAAAAACTTTGTTGTTACCACTATTCTAGTAGTTGTGATCATACCACATTTCTACTCCACATCCTTCAATTTTTAAGTGTCGAGGAAAAAAAGCTGGAGATGATGAAATATCAGGATGAGCAGAGTTGTGCCAGTCTCTATAGGAATATGTCTGATATTTAGTTGATGTGATATGAGGAGAACAACCGAATATCAAACATATCACATAGCCACTGGCCTGCTTCTGATGAGCCTGGTACAGAAAACAAAACATGGGGCTTCAAAAGGATGTGATGGGATCACTGTTTACTGAGAATAGAGGGAGACAAATAAGGGGATAAGCAAGAAAAGAGCCTAGAGATGGGGTAAAAGCAGATAAAGGATCTGTACAAAGAACAAGAATAATATCTTGTGTACACCACATACAGAATATAACAATGAAACAGCTGCTAATGGCCATTATAAAGCACACCAATTACAGCAAAATGCCATGAAAAACAACAGAAGTCAAACAATAAAACAAATACATCATGTGTGCAATACAGTGTCAATAAACACAATAATTAATCTGACAGTCACAAAACTTACCATGTAGTGATGAAGCCTTTTCTACAACCTTATTAAAGCAACTGCATACCACACACATACTGGAAATAATCAAATTAAATAAGAACTCCATATAATGTGGTGTGTAGTGCAATAAAAAAATCTATGTGAGTGTGTGAAAGATATCACTCAGATGGGCGTATATATATACATGTCCCCGGCAGAGGTTTTGCAACCCCCCACTCCCCCCCCCACACACATGGGTTAATTAGAAGCATATTGATCAGCGTGCCCGTGGCTCTTCCTCCTGCATTAAGCTGATCAATAAATGTGATTTCACACACATGCACAGAAAGAGGACGAGCAGTCAGGTCAGTCAATACAATTACAAAATTCCTGTATCAATGTCATAATGATCAGATCCAGTCCACACTGCTGTCCCAATGAACATCACATCCATTACTATTGCCAAACTGATAATAATGATGATACATTTTATAAACATTTTTAAACAAGCATTATTAACACATATCACAGGGATAGGCTCCAGGTTCCCCGTGACCCTGAAAAGGAGTAAGCGGTTGAAGATGGATGGATGGATGGATCACAGGACTAACAGACAATATCATTATGATTTTTTTTGGACTTTGTTTTTTAAATTTCCAACTGAATTATTTCTGAATTAAGGTTAAGCTATTTACATTGAATTAGATAGAAGTAGATTTTGCAGCAATTGACAACTAGTATTTGTTTGTTTGTTTGCTTGTTTACTGAGTTTTTGATCTCTGCCTAATTTACCTAATTTAAAATTCTCATTTAAAGAGGACCAGTCTGCCTTTGTCACTTTTACTTTGCAAATTGAATTTCAAAATTTAATGTTTTGTAATATGTACAGTGATATGTACAGTGGCGGCTGTGGCTCAGTCCACTAATCCACTAATCGTAGGGTTGGTGATTCGATTCCCGGCCCGGATGACTCCACATGCCGAAGTGTCCTTGGGCAAGACACTGAACCTTAAGTTGCCCCGATGGCAAGCTAGCACCTTGCATGGCAGCTCTGCTACCATTGGTGTGTGAGTGTGTGTGTGTGTGTGTGTGTGTGTGTGTGTGTGTTTGTGTGAATGGGTGAATGAGACACAGTGTAAAGCGCTTTGGATAAAAGCACTATATAAGTGCGCCATTTACCTTTTACAGTGGCCTTCACTATTATAGGCACCCTTGGTAATGAGCAAAGAAGGATGTGAAGATTTGTCTTTATTGTTTAAACTTTTGATCTTTTGTTAAACAAATTCACAATATTACTCTACTCTCATTGATATTAAACAATTGCAAACAAAACACAGGTTTATAAAAAAAAAAAATCTTTGTTAAATATAGTTGTGCAACAATTATTGGCATGCCTATGAATTCATGCCTATGAATTCATATTCAAAAATGTATTTAAAGTATATTCCCATTAATATTTAAAAGTTTTTTAGTATACCTGGGTGACTAGGAAATTGTTCAACCATGACTTACTGTTTCACAGGGGTATAAATATGAGATAAGATAAGCCAAATTCCCTTAGTCATTCATAACAACGGGTAAGACCAAGGAATATAGCTGTGATATGCAGCAAAAGGTTGTTGAGCTTCACAAGGGGGGAAATGGCTATAAGAAAATAGCATAAGCATTGAAAATGCCCATTTCCAATATCTGGGCAATAATGAAGAAGCTCCAGTCAAGGGGACATGTTATTAATCAACCTGGAATTGGACGTGTGTCTATATTTTCTCAACGCACTGTGAAGAGGATGGTTTGCGTGGGCAAAAAATCTCCAAGGATCACAGCTGGAGAATTGCAGAAGTTGTTTGGAAGGGCTTCAGGAAAAAAGCATCTACTGTCATCCAAAAACAAACTCAAGCATCTTCAGTTTGCCAGACACTACTGGAACTTCAAATGGGATCGGGTTCTATGGTCAGATTCCATAGAAACCAAAATAAAGCTTTTTGGCAATAAACATCAGAGGTGGTTATGATGCACACAGAGGGGTAGCCATATGGAAAAGTGGTGGCTTTTTAATGTTTTGGGGCTGTTTTTCTGCCAGATGACCTGCACATTTTGTTAGAATACATGGCATCATGGATTCTATCAAATATCAACAGATATTAAATGAAAACCTAACTGCCTCTGCCAGAAATATTAAAATGGACCGTGGTTGGATTTTCCAGCAGGACAGTGATCCAAAACATACATTTAAAAAATGGTTTACTGACCACAAAATCAAGGTCCTGCCATGTCCATCCCAGTCCCCTGACTTAAAACCCATAGAAAATCTGTGGGGTGAACTGATGAGAAGAATCCACCAGCGTGGATGTTGAAATTGGAATGGTCTCAGATCCCTTGCCATGTACTCTCCAAACTCATCAGGCATTATAGGAGACTCAGCACTGTTTTCTTGGCAAAGGAGGTAGCACAAAGTATTGACTAAAAGGGTACCAATAATTTCTGCACACCTATATTTAACAAAGATAGTTTTTTAATAAACCTGTTTGATATCCATGAGAGCAAAGTATTTCTGTGAATTTTGTTTTAACAAAATATCAAAAGTTTAAATAATAAAGACAATTCTTCACAGCCTTCTTTGCTCATATTTACCAAGGGTGCCAATATTATTGTAGGGCACAGTATATACAGTAAAATATCACTCTTTGAAAAGCATCACATTTTCAAAAGGCTACATTTGAAAATATGTTTAAATATTGCACCACTACTCAGTAGCTATTATTAAATTATATTTATTTTTATTTAGTTTACATAACACAGAGTATTGTACTATATAAAACTTTAGCTTTACAGTATATAATATATAACTATTGATTATCCAATAAGACATCATTTCTCTCTTACTGTGAGCTTCCTCTCTTTACTTCATGGAGAAATAAACATGGGTCTATCCATTTTGTGACTCTCCCTGTTATTGTTGTTCCTTTTATTTAGTCGTTTCTTTTTATGGTAATTATTTCAATATTCATCTTCTGTATTTTATTTCCTATGTTTGTTTTGTACTTAATTAAACCAGAAGGTCATGAATGTAATGGATGAACAAAAAACTGATTTTGTGCTTTGACCCTGTACTAAACTTTCAGTTATTTCCTGCTTCTCAGAACAATATTTAATTATATTCATAGTTTATTTCAGGCTATATTTGCTAGGTTAAAAATGTATCAAATGTTAGATATTGAATGAATCAGAATTAACGAGCTGTATGTATATGTGTTGAAAGGTCAAAAGTCAAGGTGAATCTCAGGGAAATATGCTGGTGTTAGGTAAATTTCTATTGTTTTCTTCCTCTACTGTGGTTATTACCCAGAGTCCTGCTCGATGGACTGACCTTCTGAATGAGCTGAGGCAGAAGAGGATGCCAGTAATTTCATGACCTAATTGTAAGCCTGGGGGTAGCATTGTCATTGGTGGGGTGGGACAGAAATAGAGGGATAAAGAGGAGTGCAAACACATGCTCACTCAATAAAGTTCACATGTGTTCAGCAGAAGGATTTAGACATAAAGTCAACAGTCATTTAAACTTTGTCATTAGACATCCAGTGGAGATTCAGAAATAGTTGGGGGAAAAATGGAATGGAAGTATAGGAGAAATGGAAAGTTTATAGTGGTTCTGTATTAATATGATGGATACATGACAAAGTGTTCTTATCAATAGAACATTACTGTTTAGCAATTTGACTGGTTTATTCAGTGTTTAAAATAACGGCATACATGTATGTGGAACACTAGACTGATACTGATCTAAATCAGTGTCACAATACTCAATACTGATCTAAAAGAAAAATGAGACAAGTAACATGTAGAATGTATTTTGTACATCAACATTTGAGATAAAATACCAATCTGTGTATTTAAAAGTATGTCACTGGGGTGCTCCACCTATTTAGCGGATCCAGTGATAGTGGGCCTTTCAACCCTCTATTTATGGTATTATAATTGGACCTTACAAACCTGACAGTATTTTTGAGTGTACATTTACTTTCTTTGTACCATAAGGACCAAAAATGTACATTTCACAATATACTTTTTTTGTGACAGGATAGATTTGAGAGAGGAAAAACACTCCACAAGCAACATTTTCTGAAAGTTACCTTGAATTGTTACATATAGAGTAAATACAGACTCATGTATTCACAACACACCTTTTCCAAATTTCAAATATTTAATACATGTATTGTTTTTATTACATTCCAACAAATGGAAAGAAAGTTTATTACCCATACCATTGGTGCTTTATTATTGCTGTGGTGAGTTTCATTGTGGTTTCTGATCAGTTTGTGTTACTGTGGATAGGAATACACTGAGGTAATGGGCTGAGAATGATGAGGAGTGACAGTGAGGTCAGAATATTTTGTATAGTTGATAAACTAGCACACACACGAGAGTGTATCCTGGAGCCTGATGAAGAGCCAAACACACAACACAGATACACACTGTACTGTACATCGAGGCAAAGTAACTACAACAGAAGATCAGGAAAGCAAAAGGAAACAATAGGAACTTGGTAAATAAGCAGAGATGAATGCATGCACACACACACACACCAAATTTACAGAACGTATACCCAGTGCAATAAAGGTGAAGTTTTATATTATAGCTGTCACATTATCACCAACACTCACATAACTCCCATAAAAGCAAAGACTATAAAAAAGCAATAGTTTACTGGAGACACACGGAAACAAAAAGACAGGTGCACGTCTTAACCTATTAAATTGTTTATTTATTTATTTAACCTTAAATTAATTTATTTTGTTTTTTAATGGAGGGCAAATTAAAAGTTGTTATACTTTTAGTTTATGAAAATGTGAAAAACATAACTCACCTGGCCTTTAATAAGAAGATAAGGTTTTCTTTTGCACATTAAGTTTAGCAAAAGCTTCATGAGGTGTTGGCTGATATTCTATTCAATTTACTTGCGTTTTATTACTTGTATTTTTCTTGGTTGAGAAAAACACTATCACAGATTTATATGAAAATTGGCAAATGTTCTACAAGCCTAGAACTCTTTTAGAAGATCCGCAAACCCTATTATGACTTTATAAGTCATAAGATTTATCATGGCATTAAACATTCCAGAATTTACATGGAAAACCTAAATATGAAAGTTTAAATGGTTGTTCTAGTAGCTGACAACATGCAAGTGATCTTTGAAAGTATTGAATCACCCAAAACCAATTCAGTGCAAATTCAGTTGGAGCAACCATATAGGAGCTAATTTTTCCTCTAACGCCAAATCAGTCAGTATGTGATGAAGAAATTTTAATTCTAGCGATTATCTACAACACTTCTATGCAGAACCTCACAGAAAATTGTTGACAATGGTTTATATTCCTTTTACTGTGATGTATAACTTAAAACATAAAATGCAAATGCAACAACTGAATGTTTACCAAAATCTGGCTTCTGAACTGACAAAAAAGAAGCTCACACATCAGAAATGTGCCCTCAAAACAGAAGACATATCAATGCACTTAAAGTATAACTTTGCTATAAATAATGAGGTCTTGTATTGTCACATTTTAGATTAATGATTTGCTTCAGGTTTGTCTTCTCTGCCCTCAAAGCTTCAACTTCTTGACATGTATCAGGAGCTCCTGCCTCTTTTTAGGCTGTTTAACGCTCTTTTGTTTCCGGTTTTGGTGCCGCTTGTATAACAGGCACAATACCACATAGTTTCCTGTTAATAAAACAAACAAACAGACAAAAAATCTTTTAGAATTGAAGCAGTTTTTCCCCCAGGCAAATTTCTTTTAAATATCATACCACATTTCTGAAGCTATTAGAAAACACTTAGGGACATCAAGACCATGAAAAAAAAGCACTGGTGCACATCCACTAAGTGAAACCAATTGAAAAGAGATGAAATGCTGGAGGAATACCTGCAGGTGGGAAGTGCAGCAGTAAAAGTAATACAGGAAGATGAAGTACAATAAAGTCTCCTGGCTTAGCTGGTCCACCTTTGACAGCCATTTGATGTCGAGTTAGTTTACCCAGCATGTGCTAAATTGAGACTAGATTGTAAACACTAAGAATCCATATAAATGCCAGATGAATGAAGACCGAATGAGAATTGCCTTACGTTAGCATGTGTTTTACCAGATTAGATATCCAGATATCAATTAAATTGAATGCAATAATCAGAAAAGCCTAAGGTCTAAATAAAGCCAATGCGTGTTGTATAACAAATGCTTTATGGGAAGCTATACCAACCTGTTCCCTGAAAAAAAACAAATCATAAATAGAACCGGTATGTGCACCTCGCCCAGATCCGGGATTCAAACAGAGCACAAAAATAATACACCCACTTAAGCATATACTCACATCCCATCAACAGAGGTCTTGATGATGTAGTCACACAATTTGCTGCGTTTCTCAGCTTCTATTTTGAGGTTGTCTACTTGCTCCTTCAAACTGGCCTTCTTCTGCTGAACCTCAGCTGGTGATGAAAGTCAATGAAGAGACAAAAGGTGTAAAAGATTTCACTGAATAATCTGTATTTCACACAGCAGAAACCCCATAAAAACATTGCATTGTCCTTTATAGAACTGTTTCCTATCAGACTCTGAAACTTTGGGGTGCTTTAACCCAACGTGGCCACATGGAGTCAGTGTTCAACTATCCACAATGTCTGTGATGATTTATGAGTTTCAGGTTAATCCAGAATTATTATTAATTTGGTAAACTTGCAAATGTTTTTCTATTGTCTTTGTGTAACCTGGCTTTGGGTTACTGGCCTTGTTCACCGGCCATAATCACACTTGATTAAAAAGAAACTGTTCTAGCAAAATTAATCCTAAATTAACTCTGTAAATATATTACTCACCCTCCATTTTTTTTTGCTCTGCTTCTAGAGCATCGATTGCAGTCTTGATCTCATTCTGGAATGAAAAGTAAAACAGATTTTGGAAAATGGTGACAAAAAAATCTGTACCACACATGTCTGTCTCTGTCCTCCCCAGTATACTCCCCACACTCAGAAAAAAAACAAACAAACAAACAAAAAAAAAAAAACACTGTACTAATCTATACCTTTTCTTGTCACTGGGGAGGCACACTTCTCTCTTCTACCTTCAATAAGAATTTTCCAAACTGAAATGTTAACTTTTAGGCTAAAGCTTTAAAGATTAAATGTAAACTATATGCACCTCTTGAGGTAAAAGATACATACTAAAAGCACAAAAAGGTGTATGCTTGAGGTCACCACTCCAATGATAAGGAAGGAATGAATTCTGAAACTTATTGATTGCTTTACCTCTTGCTGAACAATTTTTTTTTTAATGGAAACCCCCAACCACAATACTCTCCAATGACTGCACATCCAGCAAGAGATGAAACCCTAGTACTGCTGTACTGTAGATGCCACAAGAAAACTAAATATAATGTAAATGTTTTCCCCTGCTAGTTTTCCCGCTCTATCAATCACTGCGTTTACATGGACAACAATAATCCACTATTAACCCGATTAAGACGATACTCTAATTAAGAAACAACCATGTAAACTGCCATTTTTGATTAACCTTAATCTAATTAAGGTCATACTCGAAGTAAACGCTAATTGAATTAAGACAGGTGGAGTACTTCTGTTTTAGTCGCATTATCAACGTGTATTTCAGACATGTAAACACCTTAATCACATTATGAACGTCGCGTGAGTTTTCACCACATTTTGCGACAGGACAAGATCACACACGGCAGTGCTCAACATTTTACGGCGAACAAGAGAGCTCGGCTGCGTCGCAAAAGGCATACTTTCCTACTATAGGCATGTAGTGGAGAAAATACATGTATCTCGGCTACTATATAGCAGTAAGTATGCGGTTTGAGACGCAGCCCACGGCTTCAAGCACTTGTCTATTTGCACGTACAGCATGACAAATAATTAAGTCCACTTAAAGAGTCCGTAAACAAAATTAAATAAAAACACCCAAAACTGTATAAGGTACCATAACGAAGACGAACTGTATGTTGATACGTAGGACAGCGTGGCGCCGTGACGTAATGACGTTAATCTATGTTCTAAAACATGTACCTGACAGGAGTATTCTATAAAAGCGACTCATGTAAACACCTTAATCACATTATTATCTTACTATCTTAGTAAGTTCACTGATAAGATTACTGCTGTCCGTAGTCTTTGACTCCCCAAAACCCAGATCTATCCCATTCCTCACCATATTTTCATTGCATTTATTAATCTCAGCTTTTTTCCCATCTGCAGTCTCCTGAGCCGTTTTGAGTGCTGTTCCAAGGTTTGAAACCTGCTTCTTGATTAGTTCCAGCCTAATGTTGGCCTCAGCAATATTAGTCTTGTACTCCTTCAGCACGTCACTGGATACGTTGTTCTTAACGCTCTCGAAATAGGAGGTCTTACTCAGTTGGAGCATTACGGTATTCCTTGATTGAATGAAGCCCACTAGGCCCAGCACGGCCATCACCAATAAGCCTAGCCACACAGCCAGGCACCTCATGACGAACTTCAAGAGAAAAAGGCAAGAGCAAGAATGGTGAATGGAAATCCGTTTGCAATAGTGCGCGCGCGCTGGTTTGACCGGCTGTTCAACCTTACCTCGCCCACAACACGGGAACTGCGGCTCAGGCTCGTTGAGTTTCTTCTGTTTAGGAATGCTCTATGCTTTTTTTTTTTTTTTTTTTTTTTTTTTTTGAGTAAATGACTCCTTTAGTAAATAACTTCAGACGCGTAAATGCCACGCAAGCGCTCGAGAAGCAAAAGAGACAAAAACCGCACCTGCTGCACCAGACCACGCCCTTTTCTAGCACAGGTACATAGACTGAGTCTGTTTCCTGAAGAAGACAGTCTACTACACCACACAATGACCTGTACAAATTGTTACCACTCTTTAAGCTTGGAATAACATCAAATCATCTATTTACGGAATAAATGAAAATAAGACATATTTGAGTAGTATTTGACCGAAACCTGTGTCATTTAAAAACTTGATCAACACGTCTGAGCTCCTGGTGTGGTGCTGTACTGCTTTGACACCCTCTTTCCAGATATATTGGATCATCACGAAAATTGGGACAGTTTAACTGACCAGCATTTATTTTTTGGTCTAATGAGTCCAAAATTTTTGGTGAATTTTTTTAATTGAGCGATACATACATACATACATACATACATACATGCATGCATACATACATACAAAGCCAATGTTTGGGGTAAGCACAGTTGAGAATTTGGTTACATGTTACAAAATTGCAAAAATAATATTTAGGGCGGCTGTGGCTCAGTCGGTAGAGCGGGTTGTCCACTAATCCACTAACCGTTGGGTTGGCGGTTCGAATCCCGGCCCGGGTGATCCCATGCCGAAGTGTCCTTGGGTAAGACACTGAACCCTAAGTTGCCCCCAATGGCAAGCTAGCATGGCAGCTCTGCTACCATTGGTGTGTGAATGTGCTCTTATTAGTAAGTCGCTTGTAAATGTAAAAATGATATTTCTGTAAAGCTGCTTTGAGACAATGTACCATTGTAAAAAGCGCTATACAAATTGATAAATTATTAACATATGACACAGTGAGACAGGCTTTGGAGTTGCTGGAGGAAATGAGAATGTCCAGGTATGATTTAAGATCCTTACAAAAACAAAAGATAAGTATAAGGTTAGTTCTCTTTAGACTGGGAAATAGAGAATGTTTCTTAAGCATACTGCTTTTTAAAAATTGTTTTTACTTAGTATATTGCGTCGATGTTTATTATTTTTAATTCTGTTATGCTGCTACAGCAATAAATAAATTGGCAAATGTTCCCTTTGCTTTAATGTGATTTCTATTTTTGAAAGATTCTTCATTAATTTGGAAAATACTGAAGTTTTTTTTTCTTTAGTCCTGTTACTGAATATATATATATATATATATATATATATATATATATATATATATATATATTT
>JAFFST010055683.1:547871-557898 GCA_022414735.1 Noturus placidus
TTTAAAAACTGTCATCAATCTAGATGAACAAATACCCAGTTCGTTTTTAATGCAATGGTAATTACATAATAATTATGATGTTGTCTTTAGAAGTATGGTGTAGTATAAATTGAATTCTTGTGTCTATCAAATATTGTTTCAAAAATTGTTGATCAGATGTAGTATATGTGGTGATCTTTTGCTTTTTATGTACAGGACATTGTGTCAGGACAAAATGGCTGCCAGTAAATAAGGACAAATGAAAACCAGGAAAACTCCCAAAGCTTACAAATGTTTGATCTGACATTGGTTTTACTAGTGGATTACGTTTGCATCCAGTATTACATTGTGGACTACTCCTGTGTGCTTTAGTGTGGATTATAGTTTCCAAGTTGTACACCAAGATGTCCCCATTGTTAAATGCCTGGTTAAATGCAATGTTACATTTTGAATTGGTGTACATACAATAAAATTAAGACTTAGATAACTCATATCACAATTGTAATTAATGAAACTAATAAAGACCAAGTCATTCCAGATTATGATATTCCAGATGCTGCTTATTTACACACAGTCACACCCACGATTATCCATAAATTACCACATTTCTTAACACTTTGGGGCAATCCAGAGTATCCTGCCATGTTTCTTGCCGGTGGGATGAATGTAGCTCTGTACCTAAATACGTTATAGATTCAGTAGTGCCAATCATCCATCCATCCATCCATCTTCAACCGCTTACTCCTTGTCAGGGTCACGGGGAACCTGGAGCCTATCCCAGGAGGCATCGGGCACAAGGCGGGGTACACCCTGGACAGGGTGCCAGTCCATCGCAGGGCACAAACACATACCAATCATAAGTCTAATAAATCGAATGTTAAAATCAATAAAAACAAGTGTTTGCTAATCAAAGAACAGGGGGATTTGGTAAAAGAATAGTTTGTAATTATGCTAATTTCTGTTAAGTAATCTAAAAGACTGTTTTATAGACTTTTCCCCAAACCCGTCTACACATGCAATTCACTTAATGCCCCATTGTCTTCCTGCACTGTCAAACAAGTTTCACCAGAAATGTTTTGTTAGTAATCACAGTCTTTTTCAACCTATTTAAACCTATACACAGTTAATTGGCATGGATGTTGACAACAGAGCTAAAATACTGTACGGCTAAAATATAAATGGTTTATTACTTAGCCCACTGTTCCTATGACCAAGAATGGAAAATGGTGCCGAAGGTTTAATGCATGTTTTAATTTATGATTTAAATATCTACTTCAGTGTTCTGATTATATTTAGTCTCAAACAGTTTTGTGCTAAGATTTCATCATAAAGAGACATTCCTACGACAGAGGCTTTTATATAGCATATAATAAACAGTTATTTGTGTTAGCTCAGAGGTTTATATTTGACGTGGAAGCCAAAGCCTTTAGTATTTACTTGGGTCTAATCATGAGCTCAGGATTCTAACTGGCTTTGCAACATTCTACATTACCCCTCGGGGTGAATGAGTGTATGTGTGCACTAGGGATGTGGCCAAATACAATACACTATTCTCAATGAACAATGTGTCCTAACCTAATACAAATAAAAATATGTGGTCCATCTGCTTTATTTTTTAAAAACCTGTCAGACAAATTTACAGTGCATCTGGTTGAGACTAGTGTCTCTGTGACAATACAAAATGTCACACAATTGAGAGGTTTTTATTTTTATGCAGGTGAGTGGTCTGATATGACACTTACATGACAAAGGCAGACCATGTTCATTACTTTGAACATGAATGTTGCATTTAAAACTATTTTAAAGGCACTCATTCATTCATTCATTCATTCATTCATTCATTCGTTCATCCTTAGCAACTGCCTGATCAGGATCACAATGGTTTCAATTTTGGGAAATAGATCCAAATAAATTTGCATGATACTCATAAGAAATAATCACAGCATGAACATGTTCCACACACATCACTATTAAAAAATAATGATGTGTGTGGAACATGTGTAATGATGTGTGTGGAATCACTTTTTCACACAGGGCCATGATGGTTTGGATTTTTTTTCACCTTTAATAATAAACACCTTCATTTACAAATTGCATTTTGTGTTTACTTGTGTTGTCCTTGACTATTGTTTAAATTGGTTTGATGTTCCGAAAGACTTAAGTGTGAAAAACATGCAAAGGAACAGGAAATGAGAAAGGGGGAAAGCACTTTTTCACACCACTGTAGAGTACAAAATAATGATATTGTGCCACACCTCTTGTGTGCATGATATCCTGTGTTTGACTGACATTCCATCCAGGGTATGTTCCTGCCTCATGCCCAGTGTGACTGGGATAGAGCCATGTAATGAAGGCTGTGATGTAAAGAAGTGCAGGTACAGTGGGGGAAAAAAGAATTTGATCCCCTGCTGATTTTGTATGTTTGCCCACTGACAAAGAAATGATCAGTCTATAATTTTAATGGTAGGTTTATTGGAACAGCGAGAGACAGAATAACAACAAAAAAATCCAGAAAAAGGCATGTCATAAATTGATTTGCATTTTAATGAGTCAGTCCACCTCAGTCCATCTCAAAGGTGTTTAGTGGGGTTGAGGTCAGCGCTCTGTGCAGGTCACTTGCTATCAAGGTCAATTGCTATAGCATACAAATACATTCTACACAATTGTGTGCTTCCAACGTTGTATCAACAGTTTGAGGATGGCCCAAATATAGGTGTGATGGTCAGGTGTCCACATACTTTTGGCCATATAGTGTGTATATAGCCTGATGTCATGCTGCATCAATTTCATATATTTACCCAAAACATTGTCAGTCACCTCTGAGGACCTGACTGAACTGCCCTGTTACTATCTAAAAAATGTGAATTTCATGGAAAAGTAATTTTTTTCTGTAATTTAATTCAAAAAGTGGAACTTTCATATATTCTAGATTTACTAAAGTGAAACATTTCAAGCATTCTTTTGTTTTAATCTTGATGATTATGGCTTACAGCTCATGTAAATCAAACATTTAGTATCTCAGAATATTAGAATAAAGAATTTATAATACAGAAATGTTGACTTTATGTTAATGTTAATGTACACACTCAATAATTGGTCGGTCTTCGTTTGCCTGATAACTCTTGGCTGTTTCAAGTTTATGCTACTGAGCTCATCCCCATCAACCTGGCTTACGAACTATACTGACTTGTTCAACATGTCAAAAAGCATATTGTCAAAAAATGTAAATGTGGGTAAAGAGTTAAATGTGTTTGTAGCTCACTTGTTTGGTTGGTTACAACTGATTTAATGACCTGATACGACACACCTTAACTTTCAATTGTTCCGATATATAAATGAGATAATATAAGTTGCTCTGGATAAGAACATCTGCCAAAAGGAAAAGAATCTAAATGACAATCTTACTGCATGTATACTACTGAAGTACATATATAAAATTAAAATAAATTTATTTTTGAGCACTCTTTCTGTGACTGTTATAACAATATTTGTCTTGTTTCAGTTAAAACCCCCCAAAATTTTGTTTAACACGTCTAAGTAAGTATCAAGAAAAGAAAGCTGAAATTCTCATCTATAGTATCGTCTTATATCCATCTTTTTATCTCAAATTCAAATGTTTAAGTGAATATCAAAAACAAATGATGTTCCAATACTTTCAGTAGGGACTGTATACTTGTAAAGGTTTATATTTGTATATGTTTTGCATTTTAAATTTGCCTGTTCTTTTTTTCCTTTCTCACAATATACGTGTTGTTTGTGCTTATTAACAGATTATGTTTGATTTACTTGTTATATATTTTAACTGACAAGGGATAATCCCATGAAATGCATTTATAAAAGTAAAATCCATTGTATAACTAAAACAGAAACAACAGTTTTTCTTGTCTTAGGCTTTATCTGAAATTTATCTTTATGTGAAATGTGTACTGGAAATGTAGTGAAAATAAGGAAGTGATAGGTATGTTAGTATGTGAGGAGGAGGATCAGAAAGGTTTATTGAGTGTAGTGTGTAGGTTATATCCAGTGTTGGGTAAATTACTCAAAAAAGTAATCCACTACAGATTATTAATTATATGTTAAAATTGTAATCTGATTACATTACTGATTACTGCAAGTAAAAAGTCATCAGATTACTAATTACTTTACTTTCACGTTACTTTCAAAACCTATCAAATCTACAACAATACACTACAAAGTAAAACTCGTAGTTCTTTCAGCAATTTCAGCGCAATGTATGACATGATCAGGAAAAGTGTGTAGGACAACCGGACCAATAAATTATAAAATATTTCTAACTAGGCTAGTTTGGTGTCACTAGCCAAGAGGAGGCACAACTAAGCTATGAGTTTAGCTGCTACAGTGCCATGCAAAGTACATGATCTTTCCTTATGCACTGCTCATATCACTATAACTGATATAGACATGTACACACCTTGTTTTCCTGCTCAGCATCAGTGAAAGTTACTGTTTCAGTTTCAACCCCTTTACTGGTAAAAAAACAAAGAAACAAACAAAGAAACAAACACACACACACACACACACACACACACACACACAAATAAATAAATAAAATTGGTGCATATCCATTTGTTCTCACACTAACTGTGAGCTAGCGTTTGGCAGAATTGAAAGACTGTCAGCCAATAAGACACGAGTATTTCCATGTATTTTCCTGTAAACCTGTCTGATTGGTCTCGCCTCTGTTCACTGAAAATAAAAAATTAGTCTTTCTTTACTGATGTTCAGTTACATAGTGACAAACCTCTCCAGGTGGAGAATTATTCAGTGCTAAAGAAAAAATCTTCAGGGCAAAACGTGATTTATTTTAAAAATGCACTTTACTTGATATTGTTTTCTTAACAATAAATTTGTATCTCAAGTACTGATGTCAATTTTATTGACTTCGGTAACTGTAATCAAATTACATACATTTAAAATGTAATGCATTACATTATTGTGTTATCAGAAAAAGTAATGAGAAAATTATTACAGTAACTCGTTACACCAAACTCTGGTTATATCCTTTGGCGATAAATGGCCAGGCCCTTTTGACTCATTTCTTTGACATAAAGTTGTCTCTCTTTCTCCAGAACTCTGCGCAGTGCCTCCCTACGTACCTTTTGAAACGTGAAAAACAAAGTAGAGTAACATAACAATCAGCATCAAAGTAAATTGTATGTGGGAGATATCTCATTATCTACTGCATTAATAGTATTGCATATACAATGTATATAAAAAGTCTGCACACCACTATTATAATGGCAGGTTTTTGTGAGGTAAAAAACAAACAAACAAACAAAAAAAAACAAGATAAATCTTGTCAGAATATTTCCTATATTTATTAACCTATAAATTAAATTAAATTAAAAATAGTAAGAATTGTTTTGCGGGTGGAAAAAAGAAGAAGAAAAAAAAACCTGAAGGCCATTACCAACATGTGGAGAAAATGGAGACAGTGACATTAACAAGAACAGGATGTCCCTCCAAAATATACAAAAGGACAAGACAAAAACTCACGAATTGAATAATAAGTGTTTTCGATTTAACAACAAATATGTCTGTATGTTGATTAATCTAAAGCTAATACATGTATTTACAGTACAACTCATTTAAAAGTAAAAAGTTTTACTTTAATTATTTCTGATGCTTTGTGCAGCCATGTAGATTTGACGTCACTCAACGGGGAAGGAACTCGGATTTGAGAAAAATACCCCGAGTTGATGTCTCGGTTGCTGTGGCATTTGCTTTGACGAAAGCAAATTTACTCTGTAAAGGGTTGCACAAAGTTGTGCAATAATAGTAACAGTGCTATCTGTAGCAAATAACATTTTTAAAAATATGCTTTCTTTAAATATCCTTTATTTAATAGAACCATTGTTTGCACTGTTTGCTATAGATGGTGCTGTTGCTATTTTTGCACATCTACATTTTACGAAGTCCAATCTAATACATAAAAGACACAATTTATTAATGCATA
The DNA here is from genome assembly GCA_022414735.1 of Noturus placidus. Classification (NCBI taxonomy): domain Eukaryota; kingdom Metazoa; phylum Chordata; class Actinopteri; order Siluriformes; family Ictaluridae; genus Noturus; species Noturus placidus. The sequence continues at coordinate 553,828 of JAFFST010055683.1, forward strand.
ATGTAGGAACAATATTTTTAATTGTAAACGAGATTCATTCATAAAGTGGGGGGGCGGGAATCACGATTTTACACACACACACACACACATATATATATATATATATATATATATATATATATAATTTTTTTTTTTTGGGCGCAATATCGCCCAGTCCAGACGGAAGCACTTTCTCACCAGAAACACCAAAGCCCAACTAAGTCACCCCAAAACGTGTGGCAAAATATGCTATGGTCTGATGAAACCAATATATTTTTACCACAAGAAAAAGCACATTACGAAAATAACATCTCAATGGTGAAGCGTGGAGGCAGCAGGATCATGCTTTGGGGCTGCATTTCTTCAACTAGGCAGTGGTAGCTCAGTGGTCTACTGATTGGAAGGTTGTGAGTTCAAACCCCAGCATTCGCAAGCTGCCACTGTTGGGCCCTTGAGCAACGGCCTTAACCTTCATCTGTTCAGAAATGCTGCACCCTTTAACCAGGGTAAAAATGCTCCATCCTGGAAGGAATCATGAATAGCTCCAAATACCACTTGGTTTTGGCACAAAATCTTAAGGTTTCTGTTAAAACCTTTTAGCATGACAATGAGCCGACGCAAAACTCCAAACCAACAAAGATATGGCTTCACCAAAACAAGTTCAAAGTCCAAACCTAAATTCAATCGAAAATCTGTGGGATGACCTGAAGAGAGCTGTGCACAGGAGATGCCTAGACAATTTGACAGTTAGAATTATTTTGCAAGGGAGAAATGCAAAATATCAAAATATTGTCAGGATGTGCCAAACTGATTGATCCTTACTCAAAAAGATTTAATTCTGTGATAAAATCTAAAGGTACTTCAGTATTAGTTTAAGGGTGTGCACACATACAACCAGGATATTCAACAGTTTTTATTTTTCAAAACCCACCAATGGGTCTTACTGTGTTTTACTTTAATTTATAGGTTGCAATCTCACAATAAAGATAGAAATGTTTCTGACAAGATTTATCTTGGCCTCCTTTTGTACATCACAAAAACATGCCATTTTAACAGGGGTGTGTAGATGTTTCATATCCACTGCACAGTGAAAAGATGACCAAATTCTTCCCTATGACTCCCTCTACCTACCAGAATGAGAGCAACACGACCAAACCTAGCCTCTCTCTGTTGGGTGAGCTGCTCAGGCAACAAGGCCTGGAAAAAAACAGATTGGGTGGCTTCCTGGAAACAGATAAACCAGTTATATCAGGATCAGTGACTGGCAGCATAGTGAAGATATATTTTATTTAAACAAAGGCTAAATCTGTTTTAGATTTTCTCTGGTTATGTAATTTGATTAGACTTGGAAGAACATCTGAACAAGAGATCTGAGCAGAAAACAGAAGCAGAAATACATTATTTTACAGTGACTATTTTAGCAGGAAGATCTAACATTGGACAGTAATTAGTGTATGTAGCTCAACTCTTGCTAGGAATTCTCTCCGAAACTGGAAAGAGACCATCATAGAACCTTTGAGAACCAGCTATGATATGGGTGCTGAACATTTCCCATCACAGCACACGTGAGTGACAGTGACATGACAGCATGTGTTCAAATAATTTGGAAACACTAACTCAAAATGTAAAAGTTAGGCCCTTATTGAATAATCACATGACAGTTACAGTGTTTCTGAATTTATTTGTTGGTTTTTTGTTGTTGTTGTTGTTGTTGTTGTTGTTGTTGAGGCATTTTCTAATTTGCTTTTGCGGATTGTTAATGAGTTTTGCACCATAGGCTACAGTCACTACACTAATTCAATGCTCAGAGAGGGAGAGAGAGAGGGAGACAGTCAGACAGACACAGACATACACACAGAGAGAGAGAGAGAGAGACAGAGACAGAGAGAGACAGATCCAAAGGTAGTACGTCTGACCGACTTTTTCTAAACTTTCTAGGAACAAGAATGACAAGTGAAATACTGTACATTTTTCAAATATTCACTGGTTTTGGTGTGTGACAGTCAGGCAAGCAGAATGTGTGTTAACCATTACCTCTATTTTGTCCTTTTTTCTCTGCGCAAGTACGTTCCTAAAACGCTGTTCGCTTTGACCAGACATTTCAACAATATTTAGCTTCTTATAATACAAAAAACCCCACCCGAATAAGTGGACTTATTTTTCAGCAGGACATCCAACCATCACTAGCTTCAAATGGTAGTTATGGAAACAATCAGTCCGGTTGTTAAGGAAACGTGTAATATTTCCGGTCACGTGATTTCAATAGCACTTGCAGAGTAGTGATTCCGAGTCATCGTTTCAGCTCTCGAATAAGAGCCGACTCATTTGGCTGTTTTTTTTTTATTATTTATTATCATGTTAAATATCAAAACCAAAGTTCACGATGTTCGCAAATCATTACGCAGTATTATCCCCAAATTGTTATAATTTTTTATAATCACGCCGCAGTGCACTCGGACCATCATACTGTCAATAAACAAATAAAAGAGTCGAACACACGTTTCAACTTTCTGACCTAAATCGATAACTGTGAAATACTACGCAAATATGAATAATTCACTGGAAGCAATTAGGTCACGGCTGCACTGAACAAAAACAGAGATATAAAATACTGAAGAATATATTACAGCGCTAAACCTTTACGTAAAACCCGGATCAGAAAAGAGTCGGCTCACTTAAAAAAACGCCTCAAAGAGTCGACTCATTCACAAACGGTTGTTTTAAATAAGAAACGCTTAACCCTGATCTTTGTTTATGTTCGTGTTAGTATTATCACTGAATTTACCGCATGACTTTGAAATATACATTTCAAAGTCATGCGGTAAATTCAGTGATAATACTAACAGGAACATAAACAAAGATCATTATATATATATATATATATATATATATATATATATATACACGATGGTCAGGACCAATCTAACCTCCACTTAAACACTAGACACTTTCCCTAGTTTCACTCTGAACTCAACACACCGATATTCATAACGCAGGATTATAACTTGTGTTTTCTGCCGTAATTACATAATATTAGTTTAAATGTAAGGTCACTGCATGGGACTAGTTTAGTTTGAGAAGGGATGATACCCGCAACATTGTCCCCTTGGTGGAAGTAGTGGAGGGTTTGGTTTCGAATTGGAGCTCTACCCCTCGTCTCCGGGAAGTAGGAGGAACTTCTGACACCGGTGTCTTTAGCGGCATTGAAAGTCACCGTCACAGGGTTATTTTCTAGGTTCTGCTGGCGGCCAGTTCTTCAGATAATAATATTATTACCGGCTCAGTTCTTCAGATAATAATATTATTACCGGCTCCTTATAAACCATGACACTGTGCGTAATCTATAAGCCGACTCATTCATGTTAGTTAGTAGCTCACGAGCTAGAGTAGTTACGTCATTTATTGAATAAGAATAGCATAGCATGTTCAGAGTATTAACACTGATTTCAGTTCATTATGATACTACGCTGTTTACAAGCTGGGATGAGGTTTATTCCTCATTGTCCTTCACTGTGTCAGGATGCTGTCTCTACCCGGTCTCTAGTTAAAATCCCGGAGCTTTGGTACTCAGCACGCGCAAACGCGCGAGGCATGTCGGTAAGTTCAGTCTCCTGTACATGTCACATCCGTTTAAATGCTGAAGCGCTTTTAGTGGTTAAGTGACATCTCAACTAGAAGCAATTTAACGTGGCAGCTTCTCATATGGGCGCAGGTAAGCATTAATTATCAGTATATGTGTGTATAGTATGGACGTGCTGATCAGTATATGTGTGTAGTATTGATGTACTGATGAGTATGGGTGTGTAGTATGGACGTGTTATGAACTTACCGATCAGTATATGTGTGTAGTATTGATGTACTGATGAGTATGGGTGTGTAGTATGGACGTGTTATGAACTTACCGATCAGTATATGTGTGTAGTATTGATGTACTGATGAGTATGGGTGTGTAGTATGGACGTGTTATGAACTTACCGATCAGTATATGTGTGTAGTATGGATTTACCGATGAGTATGGGTGTGTAGTATGGACGTGTTATGAACTTACCGATCAGTATATGTGTGTAGTATTGATGTACTGATGAGTATGGG
>JAFFST010055684.1:4630-19169 GCA_022414735.1 Noturus placidus
GAGCAAAAGAGAAAGGAGAGAGAGAGAGGGAGAGAGAGAGAGGGAGAGAGGGAGAGAGAGAGAAAGGAAGAGAGAAAAAGAGAGAGAGGGAGAGAGAGAGAGGGAGAGAGAAAGGGAGAGAGAGAGGGAGAAAAACAGAGAGAGAGAGGGAGAGAGAGGGAGACAGAGAGAGAGGGAGAGAGAGAGAGGGAGAGAGAGAGGGAGAAAGACAGAGAGAGAGGAGGAATAATATGTGGCATGATTTTTCTCCTCCATAACAAAATTTTCCCGCCTTAACGAGATAAAAGTAAACGGCGCAGTGACTCACAGAGTGTGAAAGGCGTCCTAGAATGAATTTTTCATGTGCACTGGTAATTTAATACATCGTGGCACCAATTCATCAGATTTCCGAGTCGTTGTCGTGTTTTTCTTTTTTTAAAATGATTTTCTTTCGGGGAGAATAAGAAGCGTATGATCTCGGTCTCGCTGCAGAACACCGGCGCGGCTGCTCTCGTCGTCTCGGATAAAAGGCACTCTTGCTGGCTTTGGAAAAAGAAAACAGAAAAAAAGGCGTCCCTGGAGAGATTTAAGCTTCTCTCGTCTTCACGCACAACACAGACGCCATCTTCTCGAGGTGTCATGGAGGAGTGGGACAAAGCACAGAGCCTGAAAATCCCAAACCTGCGGTACTGTTAGCCTGTGCTAGCACCGAATGACAAGAACACATGGGCCTGAGGACGGATTTGTGAAAGCTTTGTGATGAAACGCCGAGACGAAAGCAGCGCGCAAAACAAAAGAGGCAGAGCCAGGAATGAAAGAGAAGCTGCAGGGCCTTGGTTGGTGAGGGAGAAAGAAAAAACAGAAGTGTGACACTTCTGTGATCACACGGTGCTCTTTTAAAGCAGCGATAAGTAACCCGGTTCCTGAAGATTCAAGGAATCAAAAAACTTCAGCTGCTGCTTGAATCTCGAGGAGAATCAAATCCCTTCTTAGACAAATCAAGACAATGATTTTACTCTCTGTTACCTAAAAATAGTGTTATGTTTTGAAACGTAAAAAAGCCATGCCCCCACATAGTTAATTAATGCTAATGCAGGAGGCGGAGCTTCCTTGATTAACAGCTTTAATCCATCCCACCTGCATTTAATGACTACAGGATTAGCCAGAACTCCAGGTGCAGTCCACACTGCAAGAACCTTTTCAGGAACCATACAAACGTGTCTTTGTACTTGAATGAGCTGTACTTCCAGGAACCTTTGTAGTTCCTACTCCAGAGATGGTTCTTTTCTACAGAGTAAGATGTTTAATATGTTGTTTAATATGTTAAGATGTTTAATAAGATGTGTAATATGTTTACACTCTAGTTAGTGTGGTTTAAAATAACACTGTTCTGTGGAGTTTAGATATTTATATTTACTCCAGGTTACGAGTTGACGTGTTCTAGATGCAATTTATCCAAAAAAAACCTGCAGTGTCTCGTCCTTAAATGTATAAACATGTTGTACTTGTTTATTTACAGTGTAAATAAATGTGTGTTTGTAAAAGGAAATGGAGGTGAAAGCTGCAGGATGTTCGTGAGAAGAACGTGACATCGTATCACCGCGGAAGCTGGCGGTGTACGGGAGAAACGTGTCATGGAACCCACGACCATGTGGATGTGAAATGATCTGAACAGCAAAGGAGAAACGTTTCATGACTGTAGATAAAATAATATAAAGAAACATTTGAACAGCAATGTGTTAATTTTGATGAACTTTCCCCCACACACTGCTCTCAGTTCTCCATCGTGTGGATCTGAGCGAGCTGGAGATACAGAACACAGGAAGTAAGACAAACCCAACACTGTGTGTTCTAGAACAGAACCCTGCTGAGGAATAAAAGACACGCCTGGCGAGACCGCGAGCCACTCGGAATGCTCTCAGCGGCTCTAAATGAACCTCTCTGCTGCTCGTGTTCACATTTATTCCTTTAGCTCCAGCTAAAACAGTAAATCTTCGCATCTTGGAGAACGCAGCGGCGCCATGAGTGGCGCGTGAATGAGTACTGCGATCCTTTAAAAACACTTTTTCAGGAAAAAAAACCTTTCTAGTGTGAAACAATGTACACACCCCCTCATCATGGCAACACAGATTTATTTCATCAATACAATACAGTATACTATTATACTATATATACTGTACATTCTATAAGAAAGTGCTGAAACGAAACTGGAGCTGAAACCAATTTGGAACTGAAACAATTCTGGATCTGAAAAGAATGTGGATCAGTATCTCACTCTGAGCTCTGCGCTGTGATCCTGATGGACTAAAGCAGGACTCAGTGTGGGAGAGGTAAAAAGCTCCAGCAGCAGCAGTGATGATCTGTTATCATGAGGAACAGAGAGAAGGCGAGGAAAAGAGGCAGAGCGAGATTAAATCTAAGGTCACTGAAGCCATGCTGTAATCTATTCAGAGACAAACGCCGGGTCTCCGAAGCGCATTTGTTACGCGGCCCTGCGGTTTAACGGCCGGCGTTATGGCATCATTTCTCATCATTAGCAAGCTTAAATCGATGTAGCAACCGGAGGGTCGGCACTGAGAACACGACTGGGGGCGGTGTGTGTGTGTGTGTGTGTATTTGAGACACCTTCACTGCCAAAAATACAAACACATCCGAGACAAGGCGTCCATGCATTTACTAAAACAGTTTAAAATGTTATTATGAGGCATAATGCTAACGCTAACGACACCAGCTTAGCATTTCTCCATGTGGGAGTGTTTTATACAATGTTACACTGCACTCCTGTAGGAATGTTTATAGCCCATATTCAGAGATCAGTTAGGGTTTAATACTGAACTTACACACGTACTCAGGCCTCAGACGTAACTATTCAGAAGTTGCGTGAGCGTTGCGTACAGGGGGCGAAGTATATGTTATATAGTCTGTGATACAAAAAAAGTAGATCAACAGCACGCACTGGATCAAGTGCTATTCTATGTGCTGCTGAATAATGAACTGGAAGCCATTTTGTTCAGTTAACCCAGTGATTACTGTGAAATAGTTCAATAGTTTTGTACCTGCTGAAGTTCCAGTGAAGTATTAGAGCACCCTAAAGCCACACCCACCAACCAGAGACCACATTATTACCATTAACTATTAACAGTAACCGTGACTGACATGTTCTCAGTTCTTCTGGAGGCGGAGCTACATTTGAGCACACATTATTAAGTCACAAAGCACACTCAAATATTTGAAGTGACAGATGACGACCCGAATACCTGAAACTTAGCTTCAGATCCTGTGTGCTTCGCTAACGTTAGCAAAAGACAGCTGGCGGTTGTCATGGTAACGTTATACTTTGAGAAGTGTCCAGGCTGTGATACTGAAATCTCATTCTGTGGTTAATGTGAGCTAGTTCTCTTGCAGATAACTAACCACATAGCTATGTTAGTGATATTAGAGATGGCAGGAGGGTGTGGGGCGTGCCTAAATGTGCATATTGATTTGCATGTTCATGGAATTGGGTGCTATTAATGAGGGTAGAGCAGGTTTTATATACAGTATGTACCAATGCAAATGTTAAACACACTCAAATCCATTTTGAAGAGAGAGAGTATGTGTGTTTGTGTGTGTGTGTGTGTGTGTGTGTGTGTGTGTACGTCCTTATATCTCTTATCATACAGATTTACATTTCTTTTACACGTGTGATTTTGCATAAGCCACTTTGCGTACAGCGGGGGAGGGGGAACCAAGGATGGACTGATAAACAAGAAGGAAAGAGAAGGAAATCAACTGGAAAGAGACGTGCACGTGTGTGTGTGTGTGTGTGTGTGTTCTCTCATTCGCCATATGTTGCTGTGTTTCATGCCGTAGGAACTCAACGCAGACACGGATGCTAGTCCTCCCCCACTTCTTCTTCTTCTTGTCTTTTTTTTATTTTCCCAGCAGCCCTTTCTGCCTCCGTTTGCGTTAGATATGCTAATCCTTTGGCATTCAGGAGAGCTGGAGCGACAGATTCAGTCCTCCCGCTGAGAGCCACAGCAGCTCCAAAGGTGCATAATGAAACCCCTGCAGGAGGAGCAAGGGATGAACGGAAGAGGGGTAAAACGAGTGCGAAGGGATGTGATGTAAGGAGGAGGAGGAGGAGACACTGATTTGGGATGGAGTACATAAATGCCGACACAAAGGAGAGACGCTAGAAGACGGGACATCACGTTTATCCGCTAGCGGCAACGTTAACGAGGGAACAGCATGAACATCCTGCTGGCTAATCAGCAAATTAGCGACGATCATACATCATTTTTCATACAATGAAAAGACGAGTGTCGTGTTTAATAGCTAGCTAAAATATAAAGTGCGCCGCACCAATACACTGCTAGTAATCTGGAAGAAGAGAACATCTTGAATAACATGAAAAGAACCCAGCTAATTAGTGATTAGCATAAAATGATACTGTATCACAAGCTGGCGTGTCATCTTTAATAGCTAGCTATGATGCAAATTTCTCTAGAATTAGCACAGAGAAAAAAGAGAACGTCTAATTAGCAGCTAGCTTCAACTTGAATAAGGAAACTGAAGTACGAATATGATGCTAGCTGACGGGCTATTTAGCAATTAGCATACACTGATTGTGTTTGTGCTACGAAAAAGAGTGCCATATTAGTATTTAGTAGCTGGCTATAAAATAAACAAAACAAATACAAAAATACTATCTTTATAGCTAATCAGCAAAATTAATAAATTAGCTAAAAAAGCAAATACTGTGTTAGTATGTAACATATTAGGCTTAATTACCATACAATTAGCATACTGGAACAAAGAGGAGTAGCTAGAAAAGTGTGTCATATTAGTATATTATTTACTAGCTAGCTGTAAAGTAAAGATATAATATGAAATATTATAGTCTTAGTTGAGTAACTAGCCACAATTCAAATGAAGGTGTACTCTAAATGTCCTCCTAGCTCACTTGATAATTAGTGATTAGCATACAATTAGCATATGAATAGCATACACATATTATGTTACATCAAAGAAGAGGACGTAAAATAACAGAAAACACAAACTAGAGGCTAATAATCGTGTCAGTGAAAATAAATCAGCCGAGTATCTTCACTACAAGTCAGTAAAACCTACGTTAGCGGTAAGTTAGCGTTCAAGCGGGAGTTACATGTCACCATGGCGATGGTGTTTTGCTTCTCGCTGCAGAGATGAATTGATTAGACTCTATAGCAATTAGCCGATGGCAAACAGACTCGGCTACATCCTCGTGAAAATGGTTCGGATTTCAGGATCCCTTTAGAGGATAAGCCCTGAGGAGATGATTAGCCGGGACGGGCTAGTCGCACAAACAAACCCGCTCATCTCAAGTTTCACTAACGCGTCTCGTTCAGCCTCGAACAACGACAAAAAAATTCTACTTTTCTCTGAATTATTTCTTACACTACACCAGTGAGAGAGACGGCGGGATTTTTAAAAAAATCAATAAAATCCCCTGGTGAAAAACGAATCATTGGCGAGTAAATGAGACGAATCGCGATAGCAATATCGCATTACGATCATTAAATTAAACGTTACGACAGCAGAGCTCAAATCGAATTAACTCAAACACAAAGCCAGCTGTCGAAAAGCAAAACACAAGCCACTAAAGTAGCTAATCATGCTCAGATGGGCTGGAAAAGAAAACAAAAAAACCCGGAAAATACAAGCAGCTCCGCCTAATGCTAGCAAAAGTGTTAACAATTAGCATATTGAAGAAAAATATAGCACTATGTCATGCTAGCTTAGTTCATACTAATGCTGCCATTCACATAGTTTCTGAGCTAAGCTAAACTCAGAAACAAGCTAGCAAAAGAGTTAGCATGTGGAAGAAGCAAGCATGGTGTCATGACAGGCTGAATATGATTAGCGGAATCTAGAGGAGACCATGCTAATACTGCTATTCACACAGACCAAGAGTTAAGCCGCATGTTTAGCTTTTAGCTAATGTGCTAGCAGTTGGCATGTGGAAGAATGCAGAGAGCATAAACCATGCTAATGCTGTTATTCTGTCAGGTCATGAGCTCATCTCATCTCTATGTTTAACAGATCTCTCACTACTTGTGCATGATAACGTATAATAAAATAAATTTCAGCAAAACTGTTCTCATTAACACTGAAACCTCTTGCTAGCATGCTAAGATGTTTTGTGTGTCTATTTAAATCAATATAACATACTGCTAATTAGTGAAACAATGACGAGACAAATGGTTTGTTTAAATGAAGGCTACGTCCCTGTGGTGCTGAGATATGGATTAGCCACTTTAGCTAGCAGTCTCTTGTTTTAGTCCTCTCTCGTTCTCTCCATCTGGAGTCCGGACTGACAGCGTGTCCCCCAGGGACAGAGCTTTAAAGACCTCGAGCACTCGTCCTGAGGATGGAGGGAGGCCTTTTAAACTCCCCCTCCCTCCCCTACACACACCCCGAGGGAGAGGAGCAGAAGAGGGAGGGATAATGGAAGAGAGGATGGAGGGATAATAGAGGATAGGAGACAGAGGGCAAGAGGTTCTTCTTCTCTAATTAGCGCTACAGAGCCCAGGAGACCTGGCCGAGCTTCGAGCTTCCTACACCCACTTCATATCCCTCTTCTGTTTCTTTGTTCCATAATGCATTACGCAAAGCGCTGACAAGCTAGTGTTTCATTAACCACACACACACACACACACACACACACACACACACACACACACACACACACACACACACACACACACACAAATACACAGATCAGTTCCAACCTACACAAGATGAAATTACACTTGTCACAATTAGGATATAACTGCCTCACTGCACTGATCTGAGTTGCTCAGGATTAGTTGAATTTATCTGAACTGTGATTTGAGATGATCTCAGCTGTAGGAACTGAATTGTTACTAACTTTATTGAGTTTGTCGTGATTACTGAGGCTGTGGTGATTATTGAGGTCGTTGTGATTATTGAGGGTGTGGTGATTATTTGAGTTTGTGGTGACTGAGGTTGTGGTAATTATTCGAGGCCATGGTGGTTATTTCAGGTCGTGGCGGTTATTCGAGACTGTGGTGATTATTTGAGGTGGTGGCAATTATTTGAGGTTGCGGAGATTATTTGAGGGTGTGGTGAATATTCAAGGTCATGGTGGTGATGGTTTGACGTCGTGGTGATCTTTCGAGGCCCTGATGATTATTTGAGGCTGTGGTGGCTATTTGAGCTCGTGGAGATTATTTGAGGGCACGGTGGCCGTTTGAGGCCGCGGTGATCATTCGTTGGCTGTGGTGATTATTTGAGGCCGTCGCAATTATTCACAGCCGTGGCGATTATTTGAGCTCGTGGTGATTGTTCGAGGCCGTGGTGATTAGTCGAGAATATGGTGACAATTTGAGATTGTGGCGATTATCTGAATTCGTGGCGATTATTCGAGGAGCCAGTGATTATCTGAGATTGTGGTGGTTATTCGAGGAGTTGGTGATCATTTGAGGCCGTGGTGGCTATCCGAGGCGACGGTGACTACTCGAGATCAAGGCAACGATTCGAGACCGTGGTGAGTATTGGAGGTTGTGGTGATTATTTGAGAAGTGGTGATTATTTGAGACAATCACTGCTTGTGGTGTTTTTTCTCTCTTCTTGATTGCATTTATTTGAGCAGATTGTAATTTTTAAAAACTGATTATCTTTGTAACCTGATTATTTGAACTGATACACACACACACACACTCACACACATATACACACACACACACACACACACACACACACATATACACACACACACACACACATACACAAACACATACACACAGCCATATACACAGACACACAGACACATATACACAGACACACATACACACAGACACACATATACACAGACACACATACACACACACAGACACACATACACACAGACACACATACACACAGACACATACACACACACACATAGACACACACGCACACACCTACACACACACACACACACACACACAGACACACATACACACACACAGAGACACACATACACACATATACACAGATACACATACACACATACGCCCACACAGACACACATACACACAGACACACACACATATACACAGACACACATACACACATACACACAGACACACATATACACAGATACACAGACACACAGACACACACACACAGACACACATACACACGTATACACAGATACACAGACACACATACACACATACGCCCACACAGACACACACACATATACACAGACACACATACACACATACACACAGACACACATACACACAGACACACATACACACAGACACACATATACACAGACACACAGACACACACACATATACACAGACACACATACACACATACACACAGACACACATACACACATACACACAGACACACAGACATATACACAGACACACATACACACAGACACACATACACACATACACACAGACACACATACACACATACACACAGACACACATACACACAGACACACATATACACAGATACACAGACACACAGACACACACACATATACACAGATACACAGACACACATACACACACACAGACGCACATACACACACACACACGTATGAATACACACGCACACACGCACACTGCTGTAGTCTGACAGCCTGAGGCGCGTCTCTCACACACGCTGACACTCTATAACACACTGAAGTCCATTTCAGTGACAGAACAAAAACAAAGGACAAGAAAAGGAGGAGAAACAGCAGCAGCGACTCATTTCTTTCTTCTCATTTTCCCTCCCTACCCCTACATCACTCATCTGTACTGCTGCAGCAACAGTAACAACTTTCTCTCAATCTTTCTTTTCATGCTTTCACTTCATTCTTTCTTTTTTCTTTCATTCTTTCCCTGCTCAGAGAAATGTTTCACATATTTCCATTCCGAGTGATTTCTCTGTGTGGCGTTACTGCGGCGCTTCAAGAATTCCTCACATTCCTCACTTTATTAAACACGACCTTGAGAAGGTCACAACAGTCCGATCCCATACACACTTTTCTCCTTAACTCAAGTCAATGTGTATGTGTGTGTGTATTTTGGCTTCAGGAGGTTCAGCAGGGTGTGGCAGAGTGTCGTGTGTGTGCGTGTGTGTGTGTGTGTGTGTGTGTGGGTGCAAGTCACTCAGGGACAGAAATAAATTCCTGCACTTCTCTGCAGTGTGTAATTGGACAGAGCCGGTGCTAACCTCCAGGTCGTGTCTCCACATGTTACACTGCCTCCATTTACACCCTCCCGAGTGGGCCTTAACGACCTGAGAAACAGGAAGTGGAAATCTCCTGACGCAGAAGTGATTTAGAGAAACAGCCGCAGGTCTGAGAGAGTCACTGCAGCTCTCTGTCCTGCTCCACACACACACACACACACACACACATGGAATTCTCAGGAACTGTGATGACTTAAATGTAAATAACTTATTAATATTTACTGTTCACACTCCATATTGATCCACACCAAGTGTCTCGTGAGCCGTGATTTCATTCCATATGTGGATGTATTTCCTTTTCAAACAAGAAGTCAGAATGACTCCATGGTCAAGCACTTGAACAGCCAATAGGATTTGAAATATGCCAGGCCACACACCCCCACCCAATCTAAACACATGCTGAGCGAGCTAGCTAAATACTAGTCAAATCCTGCAGTTGTGAAGGATTTCTCACCCACACCTCAACGCTTTAACCAGGACCACTTTAATCCTGGACGACGAGACGGCGTACACATTTAGAGGTACGGCGTATGTGTTTGAGGCAAGGTCGAGCGTGAGTGTTGCTGATGGTGACAGCGAGCCGTAGGGGAGTCACTAAGGAGACATCTGACGTCTCTGATTGGGAAATAAAATGATATCACTGACTCTTACAGACGGAGACGAAATACCAGCAAGTTGGTAAAACAATCTTCCAAAAAAAAAAACATTACCACCAGACGGACTCCGCCCACTTCAACATGACAAAACTCCGAACATATATTCTCATTGGGAAAAGGGAATATTGTGTGTGTGTGTGAAGACATACAGATAAAAACACACCAGAGAACAATCTTTAACACTAATGAGCTGCTACTATAGACAAGACACGCCCCTGGGGCGTGTGTATGTAGGCTTATACACTCTACAGAACATTTAATTGGATGATCACAAGATTAGTATACTAGGATGGATGAGTCATCAAAAAAGTCATCAACCTCTTTTCCTACATGTACGTGGGGCGGTTGTGGCTCAGGTGGTAGAGCGGGTTGTCCACTGAATCCCAAGTTGCTCCCAATGGCAAGTTAGCACCTTGCATGGCAGCTCTGCTACCATTGGTGTGAGTGTGTGTGTGAATGGGTGAATGAGACACCGTGTAAAGCGCTTTGGATAAAAGCACTATAAAAGTGCACCATTTACCATTTATTTTACCATTTACATCCATTGTGTCCTTTTCCAGTTTTTCTTTCATCACATTTGGTCTTACTATTCTTTCTCTTTTCTTATTATTTTATACTTTATTTATTGCTATCTGCTTTTCTCCTTTATTTCCTCCTTAAATGTTGTAAATTTATACAACATTCAAACACAAATTTTATTTCAGCATTTTTAAATAGGGAATGTTGTGTTAGTGGTGGATGATAAGTGTAATTTCAGTGTAAAATTATCAGCTCTGAGTCTTTTCTTAGTAACTCATCAACATATCTGAGGTAAATGTTGAGGTTCCGGATGTTTCTGTGCCGTTTTCGCTCTTGCTGTATCCACACTTATCGCCTGGATGCTAGCTTGACAAATTATTAGCCTTATTCATTTAAGTTCAGTGTCAACATTTCATAGTTGCCTAGCAACAGTGTTCTCATGATATTATTCAACTGAAGTTTGGTTAGCGGTCGATGCTAAGTGTAATAACAGTGTAATTTTAGTCTGAGGTAAATGTTGATGTTCCGGATGGTTCTGTGTCTTTTACACTTTCACTGTAGTCTGTATAAAAGACTTAACAGCTAAGTGCTAGCTAAATAAATTGTTAGCCTCAGTAGTTAGCATCAGTCGTTAGCCTGGTCGTTAGCTAGTTTATACGCTGTGTGTCTCTGCTGAATGTTTTCGTGTGATTCTGTACGGTGTGGTAAACCTCAGCTGCAGGACAGAGTGTGATTTGGGACACAACCTTCACAGATCTGAACATAAAGTGAACGCCACGCTGTTTATCTAAACGAAACACAGCCGGGGATCAGAGACACTCATAATCTACTGAAACTCACACACCAATGTCTCTCTCTCTCTCTCTCTCTCTCTCTCTCAGTCTTTCTGTCATCCTCTATCTCCTCTCTTTTTCTGTCTCACTTTCACTCTTCCTTACTGTCTCTCTCTTTATTTCTATCTCATCTCTCTTGCTCTCTCTCTCTCTCTCCCTGTCTCTCTCTTCCTTGGTGTCTCTCTCTCTGTCTCGCTATCCCTGTTTCTCTCTGTCTCTCTCTTTCTTCCTTGCTGTCTCTCTCTCTCTCACTGTCTATCTATTTATTTGTCTCCTCTTCTTTCTCAAGTCAAAGTCAACATCTCTCTCTCCTCTCGCCCTCTCATACTCTTTTTATTCATCATTGTCTCAGTCTTCCTTTCTGCTTCTATCCATTTATTTCCTATACGTCTCCTTTTATCTCCTGTTTAATCTCTCTATTATCAGTCTGAATCTCTTTCTGTTTATCTCTCTCTAGCTTTCTTTCCTAATGTCTCTCTCTCTCCCTCTCTGTCCTTTTCTGTTCTCAAATTCCCCATTCCGTATGTGTGTGTGTGTGTGTGTGTGTGTGTGTGATGGATGGGCTGTACTGTACAGGGAGCAAGACCCTGTGCTCACGGCTCGTTTAGCCTCCGCTACGCTCACTCGCTCATCCTACTCTCTCTCTCTTTCTCTCTCTCTCTTTCTCTTTCTCTCTCTCTCTTTCTCTCTCTCTCTCTCTCACACACACACACACACACACACACACACACAGGGGGATAAGCGTAGAGATTCAGCCACTGGCCTTCTGCTGCTACGAGGTGAAAGTGGATGAAGTAGCGATGTTAGCATAGCGAGAGAGACTCACACCCAGAAGGATAAAGTGAAAAATGTGGAATAATTGATCGTGTGTATAAACAGAGATGAAAATAAAATAATTTAAACAAAAATACTAAATCTGGAATCCAAATAGCGTTAGCGTTGGAGAAGAGAAGATTTACACCGATATTAAACTGGATATTACTCCATGTCAGAAAGACATGCTAATGCTAATATGTGAAACTGATCAATTTCACAAGGTCATGTGATATCGCAAGTTATATTTGTGTGACAGAAAGGAATTGAAACTATTTTAAATATGCTAAGTGCTTACTAATGCTAGCTAGCTTGCTAGTAAATAAAAAAAGCTCATGTTACAATGTGTAAATTAGCCAGTAGAGCCAGCTAGTTTTACTGATCCTAAACATAGATAGCTAGCAAATCGCTAACGTCCAAACAACAAGACCTTATTTTGAAAGTCAGCGAATTATCACCTGAACATTGATCATTTTTCTGTAACAGCACGCTCCCAAGTGTTTGATTCCTCTTACACAACAACAATTTACCAACAATTACAATTGTATCTACATTAAAGAAGAACACGTCATGCTTTTTACCCATTTATATCAAGGACTTGACGTATATCTGAACTACGCTGGAGCTCACGCACATATTTAAATCAAACTGAATTAACAGGTTGTAAAACCGTTAAAACAGCGCTTGACCTGCATTGTTGTTTATAATGCAATGCATTGGGGGAAGTCTTTTATCCACACACAGATGTATAACTGAATGAAAAGAGATGAGAATTTAAAGCCTGTAATTTGATGAACCTTGATGTCATCACAGAGAATAATGTTAACGTCTAAAAAAATGTAATTGAATTAATTTGCAGTCGATTAGAAAGCGGCGAAGCTGTCAGCGCGGTGTGAAACAGACGCCACTGCACCATGCACTTCCTCGTTATTTTCTGCATCTGATGTTTATTTCAGATTTTTTTCCTCCGGTCCAATCAGAGCGGATCTCCGAGCGCACGCTGACAGCTGCGACAGCCGAGCGACAGATCCGGAGGTGTGTAAACAACCTGTGTGTGTGAGAGAGAGAGAGAGAAAGAAAGAGAGAGACAAGGGATGGATAGTGACAAATTCACGAGTAAATTTCCCTGCTGCTTTGGTGTCAGCGCGAGAGACATGAGGCCTCACGGGACGACGGCGGAACAAGATGTCGCCTGTCGCAGGAGTGTCGTCTGAAAATAAATAACAACCAGCGTGATTTGGGTTTACTTGTCAACGACGTTGAGGTTTTATTTATTTATTTATTTATGCTGTTTATTTATTTATTTGGGTAAGATTGATGCGACGCGGGTCCTCAGGGACGAGCGATCTCACTCCGCAAACAGATGTGCAACATTTCCATGGCAGATTTTCTTTCTTTTTTCTTTCTTTCACATACAAAAAGTTAATTCTCAGGAGGATTTTCAGAGTTGTGTTTAACAAGCGGACAACAAAAGAGAGAAAGATATCGGGACAGAATCACGTTTACATCTGAAGATTAAATTAATAAACACAGATAAATAAATAATTCACTGAAGTGAGCGTAATTACTTTATAGTGTAGAGTGTAGAGTATAGAGTGTAGTGTTTATGGGGTAGAGTACAGTGTGTAGTGTTTATGGTGTAGAGTACAGTGTGTAGTGTTTATGGTGTAGAGTGTAGAGTATAGAGTGTAGTGTTTATGGTGTAGAGTGTAGAGTTTAGTGTTTATGGGTTAGAGTACAGTGTGTAGTTTTTATGCTGGAGAGTACAGTGTGTAGTGTTTATGGTGTAGAGTGTAGAGTATAGTGTGTAGTGTTTATGGTGTAGAGTAGAGTGTAGAGTATAGTGTGTAGTGTTTATGAGGTAGGATGTAGAGTACAGTGTGTAGAGTATAGTGTGTAGTGTTTATGGTGTAGAGTATAGAGTGTAGAATATAGTGTGTATTGTTTATGGTGTAGAGTATAAAGTGTAGAGTATAGAGTGTAGTGTTTATGGTGTAGATTATAGAGTGTAGTGTTTATGGTGTAGAGTATAGAGTGTAGTGTTTATGGTGTAGAGTACAGTGTGTAGTGTTCATGGTGTAGAGTATAGAGTGTAGTGTTTATAGTGTAGAGTGTAGTGTTTATGGTGTAGAATGTAGTGTTTATGGTGTAGGGTGTAGAGTATAGAGTGTAGTTTTTATCGTGTAGAGTGTAGTGTTTATGGTGTAGGGTGTAGAGTATAGTGTGCAGTAATACTGATGCACACACATACTAAAACTCGCTTATACACTAGCATGCACTCAGGTTTGTGTTTCTTCTTCTTCTAAGGCATAAGACAGCCATAAGTTACTAAATGTTAATGCTAATGCTTACACTAACACTAATGTTAATTCAGCACACGTGTGAGACTTCAGAGACACACAGAGCAGCCGCAGCGTCTCTATTTGTACAGCAATCATCTCAATGAGGTTTAAGGAGAACCAGCTGTAGAGAAGAGTGTTTCTGAGGTCAGGAACCATGCAGTGTGTGTGTGTG
>JAFFST010055684.1:22811-37741 GCA_022414735.1 Noturus placidus
CACAGTGACGGTGTTTATGTCACCTATATAGTGAATAGAGCTTATAGTTTGGGACACGCACACAGTGACGGTGTTTATGTCGCCTATATAGTGAATAGAGCTTATAGTTTGAGACACGCAGACAGTGATGGTGTTTATGTCACCTATATATTGAATAGAGATTATAGTTTAGGACACGCACACAGTGACGGTGTTTATGTCACCTATATAGTGAATAGAGCTTATAGTTTGGGACACGCACACAGTGACGGTGTTTATGTCACCTATATAGTGAATAGAGCTTATAGTTTGGGACACGCCCACAGTGACAGTGTTTATGTCGCCTATTTTGTGAATAGTGAACAGGGTGTATGTGATGATTTAGACATGCAGTTTGCACTATGCTTAATTGGTAGCTATAAGCTTCTATTTCTTGTTAGCTACATTAGCCTTGTATCTCCACATGAAAAAAAATGAAGAAGCAAACTTCAGTATGTGTGTATGTGTGTGTGTGTGTGTGTGTGTGTGTGTGTATGAGAGACTTGTGTACATGCTGATAAGCTTCATATCTCACATATCTAATCACATTATGGCTTGTCTCGTGTGTGAGCGTGCGGCCATTACAGCGTAAAAGTGCTGCGAGTGATTTCCCGCCGCTGAAGGTCATTTGAAAAGTGCAGCGAGGAAATGAGCATATCTATATCAGCGCCTTGTAAAATTTTACGATGCCGTTTCACGTCGCTGTATAAAACGGTCGCGGGAAACGAGCTGCAGTAGATTAACCTGATGACCCTGACGTCTGAGCCAGGGAGAAGAGACTTCATGAAGGAAAGTGAGTTAGTGTAGTAATCAACGCTACGTTAAAAAATGGCCGTGTATCACCATGTTCATGAGACATTCCACATTTCACAAATCTGGAAGTTAAAAACATCAGACAGCTTTGAGTTGTGCCACAAACGATGATATTTATCACTATGGAACTTCACAACACAGTAGTTTGATTAGCATTCAATGATAATACAGTGCACTTTTCCATGTTTTGAGTCTTTACTTTTGGTAGTAATTTACCAACACATCTGAGGTAAATGCTGACATTCCGGATTGTTCTGTGTCATTTCCACTCTCACTGTGTCTGTACAGTCTGTAAAAGACTTAACAGCTACATGCTAGCTAGCTAAATTATAACTTTAGCCATAGAGTATGCTTTTTATTAGTAATTTACTAACACATCTGAGGTAAACATTGACGTTCCGGATGATTCCTTATCATTTCCGCTCGATAAACTGCTAGGCTCAGTCTTTATCAAGCTTACACTCAATATGTCCGTGTCCTTGTTGCATAGCAACAGTGTTCTCATGATTTTATTAACTTGAAGTTTGGTTAGCAGTTGATGCTAAGTGTAATGACAGTGTAATTTTAGTGGTTATGAGTTTTTTCATAGTAGCTGACCAACATGTCTGAGGTAAATGTTGACGTTCTGGATGATTCTGTGTCATTTCCACTCTCACTGTGTCTGTATGAAACGCTTAATAAACATGTTCTTGCTAGATAAATTGTTATTCTCAGTCACTAGCTAGGTTATGATTTATGCCTATCATTTCCAGTTGCTTAGCAACAGTGTTCTCCTGGTTGAACAGTGAAAGTTTGATAATTTTGAGCATTAATTCTGACCAACAGGGTTCTCGAGTGTATAATTCAGAACATTCTAGAACAAACAAGACTCGTGCTGTGTTCTGAATATGGTGGAGTGCTTGTAAGTTTAGTTAGCACTGGATGCTAAGTGTAACTACAGAGTCTTTTCTTTATCAACACATCTGAGGTAAATGTTGATGTTCCGGGTGGTTCTGTGTCGTTTCCACTCTCACTGAGTCTTTATATTATCCTAATAAATTATTAAAAATCTTGTATGTACTGGATAGCTAAATCGTCTGCCTCATGTCCAGTTACAAAACAGGAGTGTTTGAGTGTCCATGCTACCTGTTGCCTAGAAACAATATTATTATTAATTTAAGCATTAAGTGGCAAACATACAGCACATTTATTTCATTTTGTTGCTTAGTTTATTGGTAACATTGATCATGCTTTCAGCATCCCCTGTGTCCTCTGTCATTTGCTTATAATGATGTCACAGACTCTAACTGTTAGCCAATTAGCTAGACCGTTTTTTTAGAAGAGGGTCTTTTATTATATTGTTATCTTTTGCTATGTGCTCCAACAAAATGCTAGCAATTTTTATGTCGTTCTAAAGTGCTACACTTTAGACGTAAATCTGTAATCGCTAATCCCTTGATGCCTTCCATAGCCTTATCTTTTGCAACATCAACAATATTTTCATCCTCGCCCCTCTGAATGGGCTACGTTTTCACTTTAGGAGCGTCGTCGCGTGGCCGATTTGTCTCTTAAGTCCCACAACGGAGAGCCATAATGCGCTATCGCTCCTGCACTCATCTTTCACGCTCCTCTAGAGACCATACTGCTAATGCTCTTCCTGCCCGCTAACTCCACTTCCTGGAAGTGCAGATCTCCTGTGGGCCATCAGACGCTGCATTAGCACAGACAGATAGCTGGAGACAGAAAGCAAGAGAGAGCAAGAGAGAGAGGGGGGGAGGGAAGGAACAAGAGAATGTGCGGTGGCTTTCCTCCATTCCTTTCCCCAGAGTCGTGATGAATTACTCATGCCTGCCTGTGGCCTCCAAAGCTCACTCCAATTTTTTCCCTCGTTCCCTCATTCGAACGCTCCCAAAGGCTTCTGTACATTAGCGCTTCAAATGATAGCGTACACCGAAAATCCCCTCAGAACAAAAACAGAGTGATGGAGAACAGGAGAAAGAGATGCTGAGGGAGGACACGACAAGAATGATGGGCTGAGACTCAAACCCTAAAACTCCCTGGGTTTCATGATCACTCTCAATGCGCCCTTACCGACGTCCCTTAATGACTTTCATCAGATTCCTTCATGGCAACTCCCAAGCTAATCCGCTACTTAAAACTAAGTTAGCATGGCAATTAACCGCTGTGTGTCACCACTGCTAGCGCTCTCTTTTACCAGTTTTTTTAGCTGCGACACAACCTTGATATTTCTTAAAATGAAACGTGTAGGTTTGAAACACATACGTTTGATCAGCAGTCAAGGCTAAGTGGAATTACAGATTAATTTCAGTTGTTCTGAGTCTTTTCTTAGTAATTAACCAACACATCTGAGGTAAATGTTAACCATCTGGATGGTTACGGCTCAATTCCACTCCTACTGTGTCTTTATTTGTGTAAAATACTTAACAGCTTATTGTTAGCTAGCTAAATTGTAATTTTAACCATACATTGTCTCCATCCATCCATCCATCTTCAACCGCTTACTCCTTTTCAGGGTCACGGGGAACCTGGAGCCTATCCTTTAATTAATTTACCAACACATCTGAGGTAAATGTTAAAATATTCTATAGATCCAATTAAGTGGTGTGTGCTGTTGTATAAATCTCACATAAATCCTTCCCTACTTATCAATGTAAAATTAGCATTATGCTAATTAGAATTGTGATTCAATGGAGATTTTTTGTTGTTGTTGGATAAACTACATCAACCATGGTTCATTTAGAGCTGTCTCTAAACGTGGCTAACGCCTAACACCAAAATCCCGCCGCTGGAGATGTAACTAAATTAGCTAGTTAATTAATAACAGGCTAGTTAATGTCAGAACTACTTTACACGGCTAGCTTAGCTTAAGGTTGTTAAAATATAATACTGTGCAAATATAACCAGTGTTTTTTGCTAGGCATGTCCTATCTTGACAGCCAGCTAGTTCAGCTCGTTCGGTAGAAGGAAAATATCGCTGGTCACATACAGAACATGGAGGAGGATGAATAAAAATCTAACCCTCAGCTAGCACACTTCACTCCAGCTGATGGGAATAGTGAACGAGGGTGCGTTAAAAGCAATCTCGCATTCCCCCATCCGCCGAGAGGAGAAATAAAGGGCTCATTTTATGAGACGACGTCTATGACGAGCTTTTTTTTCCTCCCCCTTCTCTCCAAGCTGCCATTCTCCGTCAAATTATAACACTTCCATGAACTCGATTCCCTCGCAAGCGCTTACAAATTAGTCCATTAAGCTGCCCTTTCTCTCCTCCAAACCCATGAGAGAGAGAGAGAAAGTGTGAGAGAGAGAGCGAGAGAGTCAGGTCCCAATTATAATTTTACAGCTAGAACACGATGTAAAGGAGGAGTGAAGGAGACAGGAGACGGCTAAACCCGGATCCGAGGGAATCAGTGGCAATTTAAAGCCATAAAGCTCTACCGAAAGACAAATTCACCGCTCGTTACTCATCATCAATAACGACGCCGGAGTATTATGTGTAATGGTGGTGACTGACGAGCCTCCATCATCCATTACGCCGCTTCAGAAGTCGTGTTATCCGAGAGAAAAAAGATGACCAGGGGTCAGAAGGTGGAGGAAATGGGTTCTGGATGAGCTCGAAGAACAGGCCGGTTCTATAAATCAGACAGTTAAAAAAAAACAGACAAAACGGACAATCTGATCATTAATAATCCGACTGAGTGATCATTCAGATTAAAAAAACATTCACACACCTCAATTAGAATAAACTACAGTGAATGACGCTGAAATCAGACTGTACAATATCCCTTAAAAAATCCCGGTAACAGACTGCGTGGTGAGGGCGTGCGTCTCCGTGTCAGATTATATCGCCTAGATCCTCTAACGATAGACCTGCATCATCACGATTTCTTCTGTTCGTTAGCACGTTAACGTTTCTCCATCACCGCTACAGTATCAGTACAATTAAGGTAATTATGACATGGCAGGAATGCAGCTATATATGGATTCCACCCTTGGGGGCGTGTCTCGCTCTACGTTTTTGGCTCACTAGCTCGTTAGCAGTAAGCATAGTTTGTTATTGTGTTGTTGTTGTGTCGTGTGTCTTCCTGCAAACTGCTCCAGTTTCCAACCATCGCTCAGTGGTGAATAAATGTTTGGAGTTTATTCATGTCGAAGAGGACGGAGTTTGTCTGAGTGGGTTTGGTGGTCATGTGACTTTTCGGTCATGTGATTGTTTTACCAACTTCGTAAATTGTTGTAATGTCGCTCCCTGGGACTGAAGGACAATTCCTTCAGTTAGAGTCGGCGATATCGTTTCATCTCCCACTCAGACATGTCAGATGTCTCCCTTTCGACTTTCCGTCACCGTCGGCAACGCTCACTTCGTCGAGGACCCTCGACCTCACTTCAAACATGTACGACGCAGCTGTACCTCCGTACACACACGGCGTCACGGCGTCTACGATTAAAGCCGTCCCAGTTAAAATGTTGGGTGAGAAATCCTCCACAGCTGAAAAATCGCTCTTGTTATAAACATGTCGCTGTTCGCGTCATGTATTTAGCTAGCTCACTAATTCGTTTGTTTAAATTTTCGTACCTCAGATACTACAGGCCCTTCAGACTTCCTGTTTCCGAAGGAAATACAGCGTGGCGTCACGTAGCGGATATTCAGATAAATCATGCGGATGGGACCTGGCCGTGTCGCAACTTTAAATAACGGATTATTGAATAATGTGAATCAGAGGAATATGTTGGATTACGGTTTGATAACTGATGGAATAAACACAGCTCTTGGAAGTGCACTCAGAGTCTTGGACTCGGCTGCAGCGTTCTTCGTTCCATCCCCCTCTCCCTCCCTCCCTCCCTCCCTCCATCCCCTTCTCCCTCCCTCCCTCCATCCATCCCCTTCTCCCTGTCTCTCTCTCTCCCTCCTGGTAGATGGCTGAGTTCCTATTTTTGACGCTGACCCTGCCAGTAGTTCAGACAGCGTCTAGTGTGCGTATCTGATTAATTGGTTCTGTGCCTCGTTTTGCACCGACGGCTAATGAAATCACGTAGGAATTAAGCCGTTAAGGGGCCAAACATTTCTCCTTGGCTCATCTTAACAAGCCTGGAAAGCAGCAGTGCTCTCGCTAACACACACACACACACACACACACCATCTCTCCCGAGCCGTGCCAACAGCAGCTTGCATCCAAGATGTTCAAAAAAGGCCGAGAGACTGAATTTAATCAGGGGAAAAAACCGGAGTTGGATGGAAGTGTAGAAGATCCAAAGGGTTGAGACGTAGGGAGGAAGGGAGGAAGGGAGGGAACCGAGGGAACTGAGTTGTGGGAGTGTGGGCTGAATTTAACAAGCAGGGGAACCTCGTAGATTTAAAGGCGCTGCTAAAAATTTATGGAAGTGCATTTGGATGGAGGCCACCATGAACAGCTTGGCCAGCCGAGCTGAGCTTAATCCCTGCGCAATTTTTCACCCAATATTTTATCAATAAAAAAGCGGTTAAAGAAGCCACGGCGGACGCCATCTGTAACCGCCGCTTCGTTCCCTAAATCCCGCCGTCGTTAAAATACTTCTTGGCAGCCATGTGCAGATGAGAGAGAAAGAGAGAGAGAGAGAGAGAGAGAGAGAGAGAGAGAGGAGGAAAATCATCAGAAGCTTCCCTGATCAAAAAAAAAAACCTCTACTCCATCATCATCATCATCATCATCATGAGGAGGAGCAGAAGAAACCTGCCGCAGGGTCGGATCCTGGGTTACGGCTAGACGTTATTTATTTATTTATTTATTTATTCCCCGCACTCCCACAAGAGCTCCCGCAGGCCGACACGGTTCGGCTTTCACTGCATGCTCGGGTTTCGCCAGAGGAAATTTACGACGCAGAGCTACAAATCCAGCACTGAGGGCCCTCCAGGTTCCAGGTTTGGCACATAGCTGGTCATTTCCATGTCACTGTTTGGCTCGAGTGACGGTTACACCATCTCTTAAAAATACAGATGAGAAAAAAAGCCCGGATCAGGTTCTTGTTTACACAAACGCAGCCTTTGTGAAACGTTCTCAGCAGCACGGTGGTACAGTGAGCGCTCCCCTGAGAGCAGGTTTCCTCCAGGTTTTCTGGTTTCCTTCCTGGACTCTGGATCCACCTCCACCACGTTCCCTGACCAAGATAAAGTTCTCCTGAAAATGAATGAACTAGTCTGTTGTCTCTGGACAGTGTTTTATTTCAGAAGTCCTCGGGTTCCCCGAGACATTCCCAGCACGCTAATTTATCAACGAAAGCTTTCAGTGCTTCCGTAACAGCCTTCCATGCTAACGCTAATGCTAACGTTAGCTCTTGCCACATGGGTTAATGCGGTGGGATTAAGAGGGGCTCGGGACTCTGAACGCCGTCTCCCCTAAAGCCTCTGAGGCACGTCACACTCGTTTACTCGTTTGGCAGCCATCCCTCCATCCATCGCGGCATATTCCGTCTGTCAGGGCCATGTGTTAGCGCTCTTCAGAGCCTCCGCCAGCTGCCTCTCGATGACTGCAGCGGGATTGCGCTAATGAAGTCAAATTAATTTAATCGAGGCCCCATCTAACCTACCCGCTCCCCGCTCTGCCAGCAGGGTGGGGGATTTTTATGCCAGCACTTGCTCCAAAAAAAGAAAGAGAGAAAAAAATTCCTGTCAGAATTCATAAAACGCACATGCTGGCTCGAGAACTAGCGGGTCGCTAGCAGACGACTAGCGGCTAAATTACAATTAAAGGAGCTGTGGTGTGTTTAGGTTCCTCATAAGGGCTGTAAAAAATCCCCAGAGACCCCATTTTCCGGAGAAACGAACAGACTTCCCAAGTCATTAAAAACTGCTAAAAAGAGAAAATGTGAGCACTAAATGAGAGCTGGTGGCTAGCTAGCATCGTTACGACTCACTTCCCATCTCCCCCCATGACTCTAAACCCACTGTAAACTTTTATGTGTGCCTCTTTGATACGAGTATTATGATTATTTTTTTCCCCATCCTAATCCGCCGAGTCCTGCACCTTTCCCCTCTCTGGAGCAGATCAAAGCAGACGTTTTTTCAACTCCATCTCCAGATAATTGGAAGCAGACTTGTGTTTTGGCGTGCGGTTTTCCTGCGTTTGTCCTCCAGGGGCTTTTTTTTCTTTTTAATACATCACCTGCACTGAAAAAAGACGGCACGAGCCAAGATGACGCATGGCACGGCGTGGCACTTTTTATAAATTTATCTCCAGGCATACGATTTGCGCTAGTAACACATTTTAGTAGGGTTTCAGCCAATTTCAGCGTAATTTGAGGTTCCAGAAAAATATACAGAAAGAGAAGAGTAGTTTATAGCAGGCAATATAACTTTGCATGCTATTTAAAATGCTAACCTGAATGCTAATATAATAAATCAACAGTCCTCAAATAAACAGTGTGACTTTTAATGCTAGTTTGTGTTCTAGCCTGTTTACTATTATGCTAGTTTGTGTGTTAGCCTGTTTACCATTACGCTACTTTTGTGTGTTAGCCTGTTTAATATTACGCTAGTTTGTGTGTTAGCCTGTTTACTATTACGCTAGTTTGTGTGTTAGCCTGTTTACTATTACGCTAGTTTGTGTGTTAGCCTGTTTAATATAACGCTAGTTTGTGTGTTAGCCTGTGTACTATTACGCTAGTTTGTGTGTTAGCCTGTTTAATATAACGCTAGTTTGTGTGTTAACCTGTGTACTATTACGCTAGTTTGTGTGTTAGCCTGTTTAATATAACGCTAGTTTGTGTGTTAACCTGTGTACTATTATGCTAGTTTGTGTGTTAGCCTGTTTAATATAACATTAGTTTGTGTTCTAACCTGTTTAATATAAGGCTAGTTCAGATTTACAGTGTTGACTATAACACCAGTTTGTGTAGCCTGTTTACTATAATGCTAATTTGGATTTAAAATGTTTACGTTATTGCTACTTTGCGTTTAGAATGTTTATTAACGCTAGTTTGTGTGTTAGCTGTTTACTATAAAGCTTATTTACATTTAGTGTGTTTACTTTACTGCTACTTTGTCATTAGTGTTTACTATAACGGTAGTTTGTTGTTAAAATGTTTAATGCTAATTTGTCACTAGTGTTTAATGTAATGCAAACTTGTATTTAGTGTTTACTATTTTGCTAGTTTGCGGTTAGAATGCTTACTGCCACGCTTTTGTTGAGTTTGAGTTTTTAGCCTGAAAAACTTTGAAGCGTATGAAGAGGATGACGGCTCATTGAAAGCTTTTGGATGTTAACCAAACCAAACCAAACCAAAAGCTAATCTGGATTTGATTTCACAGAGCTGCAGTTAACTTCAAAAGAGACTCGAGGAGACTGAGAGGAGAAAAAAAAACGAGGGTTGAAATGTCTGGCTGGAGTAAAGAGCGCTAATAAATTACGGATAAAAGCACTTCCACATTACCTCAGCCCTATTAAATCCAACATGGCCGCCGTGTCATTCCAATCATGGACGCATTTTATTTTTTATTTTTCAAGACTTTTCACGAAAAGAGAGCCGTGCTCTCCAGGGGAACATTACCGCAAACGGCTCGGGTTAAGTTAATAGCAACCATACGGCGCTTTATAACTGTTGCTGATTGTCTGTGGAACTTTGTTGGAACGTTGTGTCGAGCTCCTGGATCCCGCTCTGGAAAACAGAAAGAGGAATGCTGGCTAGCAGTTAGCGCTGACCCGCGTCTGTTGAATAAAAGACGTTTTGAGTGTTTACATTTTCGCAATACTCGGGTATAACACGCAGATGGGATAGCGCACCACACACACACACACACACACACACACACACACACACAGATGAAATGTTTTCTTTAGCCGACAACATCTGCATCCAATGTGCAGTTTTATAGCTAGCTGATGTGGAAAAAAATGTTTATAGCGTTTGGCATATGATTCAAAACAGTGTTCTGTGTTTCTAACAAAGCCAACTGGGGAAAAAAAAAGAAAAACAAACCTGCGCTGTTACTTTAAATCGAAAACACACATTTGCTCAGCTAAACATGTACGTCAAGATATTACCGTCGCCTTTATTTAAAACATGAGGTCACTTCCTGAAGTTATACACAAAAGGAAGGCAATGTTCGAGCATGAATACCCGTGAATACTTAGCATGTTAGTTACAAATGCTAACTCGCTTCCTTCTATTACCTAAATGGTAAATAAATTATAAATATTATATATAGCGCTTATATAGCGCTTTTATCCAAAGTGCTTTACACTGTGTCTTATTCACCCATTCACACACACACATCAATGGTAGCAGAGCTGCCACGCAGGATGCTAACTTGCCATCGGGGGCAACTACTGGGGTTCAGTGTCTTGCCCAACATTATACTACCAGGGTTCAGTTTCTTGCCCAAGGACACTTCGGCATGTGGAGTCATGCCGGAGCCATGTGGAGCCGGGAATCGAACCGCCAACCCTACGATTGATGGACAACCCGCTCTACCACCTGCGCCACAGCCGCCCGTGTTATAGCCGACTATATGTTATAGCCACCTATAGTGTTATAGCCACCTATAACACTAGTTTCAAGTTAGCCTGTTATCTAGAATGCTAGTTTGCAGTTAGCCTGTTATCTATGATGCTAGTTTGTAGTTAGCCTGTTACCTACGATGCTAGTTTGCAGTTAGCCTGTTATCTATGATGCTAGTTTGGAGTTAGTCTATTATCTATGATGCTAGTTTGGAGTTAGTCTATTATCTATGATGCTAGTTTGGAGTTAGCCTGTTATCTATGATGCAGTTAGCCTGTTCGCTGTCTGAATAAACACGGTTAGCACCTGATGGCTGTGTTTCCACACACAATTTTGGATATTTTAGGACTGGAGTCTCGAGTACATCTCCAGAAAACATGTTTTGCGTTAAGAATATTGTGAGGAGATGATTACAAACATGAGGTCATGCTAACAGCTGCCTTTGAGAATCAGCAGTTTAATCCTCCTTCACGATGTGGAGTCAGAAACGTAAACACTTCCATCTGTAGGACTAAAATGACCAGATTCTGACCAGATTTTCTCTCTTTGGACCCTCAGCACTAACTCACTGATCATGCTAACATGATTACAGTATTTCAGGGCATGGAACATCAGGCATTTTAGCTTGAGCTTCGTGAGGACTACTCACTTGTTTAACTAATCTCTACCTCGTTATAATGACGGTAATGAAAATGCTGAAGACCAATCAATTAATGTTTTTAGAAATTTATTTAAAAAACAGTAGTAAACAATCCTGATTAGCAACATGTTGTATGTAAAGTAGTATGCAGCAATCCAAAGATTAGCCTTAGCCTGTTTATAATAACGCGAGTTTGTGTTTTAGTTTTTACAAACCAGCATTACAGTAAATGCTCAAAATGTGAACTAGCATCACAGTAAACGCTCAGAACGTGAACTAGAGTCACAGTAAACGCTCAAAACACAAACTAGAGTCACAGTAAACGCTCAGAACGTGAACTAGCATCACAGTAAACGCTCAGAACGTGAACTAGAGTCAGAGTAAATGTTTAAAATGCGAACTAGCTTCACAATAACAGTTCAAAAAGCAAACTAGAGTCACAGTATAGGCTCAAAACATGAACTAACATCACAGTAAAATCTCTCCCTCCATCTCTCCATCACTGCCTCTACCCCTCCAGCTATCCCTTCATCTCTGACTCATTCCATCCATTCCTCCATTCTTCCCTCATCTCTCTATCCATCCCTCACTTCCTCTCTCTATCCAGCTGTAATGCTGTGACATTAGTTCGCGTTTTGAGCGTTTACTGTGACTCTAGTCCGCGTTTTGAGCGTTTACTGTGACTCTAGTCCGCGTTTTGAGCGTTTACTGTGACTCTAGTTCGCGTTTTGAGCGTTTACTGTGACTCTAGTTCGCGTTTTTGAGGGAGAGATGATTAGAGGGATAAAGGAGGGGGAAGCGTTTGGTGTGATTTGGAACACAGCCATGTGGGAGGAGCGTGGGGGCATGAGGGTGAGAGTGGCGTGTCTGTGTTAAACCTCACGTCGCGTGTGTCACTTCTAATTTCAGGGCATTCCCGGAGCCGAATCCCGGGCCGACGGTGGAATATTGCGGATAAATTGGTTGGGAATGAAAGGCGGCACGGCGGAGCGCTCTTCCCCAGGTGCGCTTAATCTAATTTGATTAAAGAGATGAGGACGGATGATAGCCGTGTGGAAACATCACGCCACTTCATCTTCACCTCCATAAAGAAACTATTACAGCCCTGTCAGCTCCGCCCACAGGAGCTGGGAGGGTGTGTGTATGGGGGGGCTGTTTAGTACTCACACTGTGGGGGTGTGGGGGGGTTGAATTACACATCATTAACTCCCACAGAGAGCGAGAGAGAGACATAGACAGAAAGACAAAGACGTGTAGAAGTAGGAGAATAAACAAACGCCAGTTAGTCCTAACTAGAACCAGAAGATACGACCACATCACCCCAATCTTATCAACACTGCATTGTTCCCCCGATCTTATCAACATTTCATAATCATGAACTAGCATTATAGTAAACAAGCTAATAATAAACTAACATTATAGTAAACAGACTAACCACAACATAGCTTTACAGTGAACATGCTAATGATAAAATAGCATTACAATAAACAGTGCATCCAAATCGCACACTTGTGTACTACTTGTGTGATTAGTGTTACTGAAAACCCCCCAGAAAATGAACGTGCACTAAGTTCCCGGATGATGCACTCACTCAACAAAAAAAAAAAAAAAAAAAAAGAAATGTGAAAGATGAACACTTCATGCACTCAAGGGTGGCTTTTCTCACATAGTGGATGGGCGGTGCTATATCAGGTTCAGATGCTGAATGAAAGAAGAAATAAGATGTTTATATTGCCAGTAGCCACAATCAAAACTTACTAAGTTGATTTTAAACTGTGCGAGCAAAATGTGCCTGCGGAGACGATTACACCTGCGTCTGACGGTGACTTGTTGTGCACAAACGGAAACGTTAACATAAACTGTAAAATCTACCGAAGCATTGGTGTTATTTGTCTGGCTATTTCACTAAAAGTTAGTGCCATCACATTACATGTGTTTGACATCATTTACCCTCGACCGGGAAACAGCATATACTTTCTGTTAGTACAATACAGAAAGTGTGCTATCAGACATGATACTACCTTTCTAAACTTCATACACTAGACGGCAGAGTGTATAGAGTATAGTGTAAGTGTATAGTATGTGTATAGTGTATAGTGTAAATGTACAGAATAAGTGTAATATAAGTATAATATAAGTGTAGTGTATAGTGTAAGTGTATAGTGCATGTGTATAGTATAAGTATATAGTGTATAGTATGTGTATAGTATGTGTATAGTGTATAGTGTAAGTGTATAGTATGTGTATAGTGTATAGTGTAAGTGTACAGTATGTGTATAGTGTATAGTGTAAGTGTATAGTGTAAGTGTATAGTGTAAGTGTATAGTATGTGTATAGTGTATAGTGTAAGTGTATAGTATAAGTGTATAGTGTAGTGTAAGTGTATAGAGTATAGTGTAAGTGTATAGTGTAAGTTTATAGTATGTGTATAGTGTAAGTGTATAGTTATAGTGTAGTGTAAGTGTATAGTGTAAGTGTATAGTATGTGTATAGTGTATAGTATAAGTGTATAGTGTATAGAATAAGTGTATAGAGTATAGTGTAAGTGTATAGTATAAGTGTATAGTGTAAGTTTATAGTATGTGTATAGTGTAAGTGTATAGTTATAGTGTATAGTGTATAGTATGTGTATAGTATGTGTATAGTGTAAGTGTATAGTATAAGTGTATAGTGTATAGTAAATGGTGTATAGTAAAGGTGTATAGTGTAAGTGTACAGTATAAGTGTATAGTGTAAGTGTATAGTATAAGTGTATAGTGTATAGTGTAAGTGTACAGTATAAGTGTACAGTGTAAGTGCATAGTATAAGTGTATAGTGTATAGTGTAAGTGTACAGTATAAGTGTACAGTGTAAGTGTATAGTATAAGTGTATAGTGTAAGTGTATAGTATAAGTGTATAGTGTATAGTAAAGGTGTATAGTGAAAGTGTACAGTATAAGTGTATAGTGTAAGTGTATTTACGGTTAAGACGTTGGACTTCTGATTATAAGGACATGAGTTCAAATCCCAGCACTGCTAAGTTGCCACTGTTGAGCGAGGCCCTTAACCCTCAACTGCTCAGTTATATAAATGAGATTATTGTAAGTCGTTCTGGATAAGGGCATCTGCCAAATGCTGTAATGTAATGTAAAGTGTATAGTGTATAGAATAAGTGTATAGAATAAGTGTATAGTGTTAGTGTATAGTGTATAGTATGTTATTTGGGACACAACTAAACACTCTGTAACTTAACAATATAATAAACAAACTAATAATGAAGTAGCATTTAAAAAGAAGTCAGTGAGGATTTGGAACATGCCCCTCACTGCAGGCTGTAGTACTGGCTGTATAGTAATTTGGGACATGCCCCTCAGTACAGGCTGCACAGTGGTTTGAAACACATCCCTCAGCGCAGGCTGTGTAGTGATGGCTGTATAGTGATTTAAGACACGCCTCTAAGTGAAGGCTGTAGTACTGGCTGTATAGTGATTTGGGACACGCCCCTCAAAGAAGGCTGTGTAGTAATGGCTGTATAGTGATTTAAGACACCTCAGTGAAGGCCGAATAGTTATTTGGGACATGCCCCTCAGGCTGTACTGTGTAGTGATCATGGTGCTACGTGGTGGCTTTTTTAATGTATTTTTTCACGCTGCTGTTTTTTCCCTCGTTGTTGTTGCTGAAGCAGTTTTATGTAAATGAGCTGAATGCATGCAGGTGCTGCGATGCCAAGTGTGTGTGCAGGTGTTCAGGTGTGTTTAGAGCTGATGAATAAGCAGCTATTTTTCTGTCAGGAAACACCTGCTTGCTCTTGAACACGAGGAGACATCATACAATAATCCTGGATTCTGATTGGTCCTCAGGTGGTGGCTAATTCTTTATAACAGCACCTCTGACAGTAGTGTAGGTTCATATTAATGCGCTCGTTCTCATACTTTATTATTTCTATAGTAACAGCTCATTCACAGGAACTTGATGTGGACATTTGTGAAGGCTTAGATGCTAACT
>JAFFST010055684.1:55528-73564 GCA_022414735.1 Noturus placidus
GGTAATTATACAAAAGCTAACATTAGCTAACTAATCTGATCTGGGTTTACATCACTATATGAAACGAAATAAATATGCTTGGTTTTTTCGTCTTATACACACTGCCTGAAGCTGAATTAGCATTAGCTAGCGTGGAGGTAATTCTCGTCTCACTCACTCATTATTCTTACCTTCTCGTCTTTCTTCCTTTTTTCTACTTATATCACACTATTTCCTTCTTTCTCTTTTTCTCTCATTCCTACTGTATTTATTCTACGAGTCCTCTTCTTTCTCTCAATTTTTTCTCCCTTTCTTGCATTATTTTACTTGTCTTCGTTTTTCCTTTAATTTCAGTCCTTCTGAGTCTTTTCTTAGTAATTTGCTAACAAATCTGAGGTAAAAGTTGAGGTTCCGGGTGGTTTTGTGTCGTTTCTGCCCCCAGTGCGTTTTTACACTATACACATTAAACACTAGCTGTCATTAGCTAGCTTTTCCGTAGCGTCCTTATTTCAGGGTTTTCTAGAAACAGTGTTCTCACGACTTAAACCACTTGAATGAAGAGTGTGTTGTATACGTCGATGTCCAGCGTCGGACAGAAATGCTACTGACGTGACTGATTAGTAGTAGGAACGTTGATTGATGGTAATTCTTAGCTACAGGCTTCCATTCACTGCTAGCAATGTTAGCGACCCTTTAAGACTCCTTAAATGGAATAGAAGTGAAAGATGAATTGTTTGTGTGTGTACAATGCTAATGACAAAAACTAGCAATAAACACTTTTAACAACACTGTCACCCTATCAGCGCCGTGTTCACTGTCTCGATGAGAATGAACAGTTCAACTAATGTTTGTAAACGTGCCAGCTTGTGTGTGTGTGTGTGTGTGTGTGTGCGAACATCGGCTGGCTGTCTATTACGGCTTTCCCTTGAGTCTCTGCACCATATGGCAGCACATATGCACCATCAATTAAAGCTCCTGTAAAACTGATTGAACACCAGCCAGAGCTGTCTGTCTCTCACCTGTCCTCTTTGTGTGTGTGTGTGTGTGTTGGTGGTTTTCAGATTAGAAGATGGTCTTGCACACGTTAATGTCATGACCTGGCATGTGCCTGTAGGTACAGCTAGCGTAACGTGACCTGGTGAGACCGGTGGGCATGACATTTAGCCCTATGTGAATATTCATAGACCTAAATCACCTCAGATCTGAAGACAGGTTAGCACAGGTTAGCCAGGTAGCTTTAAAAACTCCTGGAAGATTATGTTAGCTGGCTAGTTAGCAGAATGCTGTTCTTTTTAAAATGTCTTCCATCTTGAAAAACTGCGTATACTGTAGGAATTAAAAAAATGTTCATATTGGTCTTGTTTGCTATTTTATTCCTGTTAAACTGTTCGTTGTGCTTCTTACATTTAGCTAACAAATAACACAACCTGACACGCTGGATATGCAACTTGCTAGCTAGCATTAGTTAGTTATCTAGCTATGTTAGTCAGCTTACTCTTTATATATTTTGTTCAATAGCTCATCTAAATAGCTAAGGAGCTACCAATTTCAAATGTGCAAATGTCAACGGTGGCAAGCTAGCACTAAAATATTTAATGAAGTGTATGTTTAAATGCTAAGAACAGCTACATCACAACACAATAACACCTCAGCGTAGCTACTTTAGTTTAATATCAGCATGTTTAATTAAGATGTAAATGTGATTTTCAGGAGCTAGCATACTAACTTGAGGAATTGTAAAATTTGTGTCGGTGTAAAATTAGAGCATGTAATATGCATGTAATAAGCATATAATAAACATCAAATATGAGCATGTTAGAAATTTCAAAGTTAAAGAAAGACTTAAAAACACTGAATTGAGACCAGGCTACACCGCTAGCTGTCTATAAGTAATTAGCATGACTCAGCATGATGGAGAAGCTATAGTTACTTGCATTCTGTGTGAACAATTTAAAAAAAAATCTTTCATAAAACTTTACATCAGAGAACAGTGTAAACTCCTACGTGAATATTTCTGCTGTCAGTAAGGAAAATGTACAGAGATTTTTTGATTGTAGAGCAGAACTCAGATTTAGCACAATTAGCGCTAGCTCCCTAAAACACAGAGACGTTTCCTTTCCTTTCCCTTCCTTCAGCGAGCGACAAACCAGAGACACGCTTCTTTAAAAAAAAAAGAAAAAAAAGACAGAAAGGTTGCAGACGTCTAATCATCGCCAGGATCAAAGCAGAAATCTGACGTTCGCTCAGATTTAGATGTTTTTCAGCATCTTTCTTTGTGCAGACGTTCCGCAAGGACGTTCTAAAGTGACAGAACGCAGCGGGGGATTGCCGATAAAAAAGCACAGAGATGTTTCCAGCTTCTCTGGCTCATTATTTCCTGATGGCAGAGATTTTCACACACGTGCACACACACACGCACACACACACACACACACACACACACACACACACATGTTTTTCAGGGAGTGAGACTAAGACAGGCGTTAACAAAAACGCTGCAATTTTAAAGCTTTAGAAAATATTCACACATTTGAACATGTCATAGAAGCGGAAGTGCTAAACAAGCTGAATACACTTAGCTAATAACACTAGAAAAAAAATAAATAAATCCTCACACATCTCCATAAAAACAACAACATTTATTTGGTCTTTTTTCCCCCCACCTTTAATTCAGCAGGAATCTAAACACTTCATCATTACGTACCATCACCTCCAGCTAACACAGGGACGCAGGTTAGCTTTCGGAGCATAAAAAGTCGAGATAAAAAGTATACGTCATATTTTTAAAAATATATATTTAATAAAATCTCTTCTTGAAGCTTCTCAATTTAATTCTGTAATTTAGTTAGGCAGAAACATTTAGTGTGATTTTCAACTCATCGTCACTGATGTAGTAAAGCTGTTAGCGTGTGGTGACTCCATCCAAATCCTTCTAGTATTCTCAAGCCTGGAGAAATAAACACGTCCACTGTACAGACCAACTGAAGAACCTCTTTCATAAGATCCTGAAAATATGCCATACGGACTTTACCCCCCTTGTAGCTGCATACTGTATTCACCTCTCACCATCAATAATCCTTTACAGGAATCTCAGGAACCACTAAAGAGCAACATCCTAAAATTGGCCACTTCCTGGGATTTTCAAATTTGGTTTGAAAAATTAGCTGACAGACCAAAAGTGGTTCTGGCGCTAAACAGAGTGGTTTTAAACACACACACACACACACACACACACACACACACACACACACACACACACACACACACACTGCAGAGGTATTCGACCTTCTGGAGGATTCTTATTTTCTCCAGTGCCTGGTTTATGTGAAAACATATTGAATTCCAGTACAGAGAAGAAAAATTTCCTAAAATGAATAGTTCACCAAGAAAAGCTTAAAGCATGGTTCAGAATGAATAAAAGAAGCCATTAGAAACACTTTTTTTTTTTAAATACCACGAATGCTACACTCCAGGTTCATGTAGATTTGCCACTTCCTAAAGTAATTACCAGTGAATGCTAATGACGCTATCAGTAAATACAGTACTACTGGCATTGTTTAGGTTATAATATCACAATCAAGGACTGACACACAATTCCTAAAATAAATAGGTCACAAAGAAATGCTAATGCTGCTAATCGTGTATAAAAAATGTTCTCTGTGTTCTCTGGCCTTCGGGTTCTGTTTCCTCAGTCATGAGGTTCTCAAATTACCCATATGTGATGACTAGCGTACTAGCAACAGTCTCTTTGAAGCGATTTAACTGATTTCCAGACATTTCCTATGTCATAAACATCATTTCAGATCTCATTGTCTGATCATATATCAAACTTCACCCGAATATAAAATGGCATGGTCATGAGAACCTGGAATTACAGAACATTGGGAACAGAGGGTTTAAGAAAACAGGGTCCTACAAACATTCTGGAACCTAGTATTATGAGAGCACCCTGGAAAATCTCAGGTCCTGAATACATCCTTATTAACCTGGAGAACATAGTGTCTTGGGAATATTCTGAAGGATCTGATAAGATGGGGGCCCTGAAAACATAGGGCACTTGGAACATTTGGGACGTGCCCTGAAAATATCGGCCCTTGGGAACATAGCTGAGTGCACAGTGAAAATATAAGGTACTAAGAACATCCTCAGGAGCTGGAGAACAGTGCCTTGGGAAAGTAAGCCTATAGGAAGGTAGGGCTCTGAGAACATAGTACACTTAGTCCAAAGTGCTCTGGGAACATAGGGTTCTGACGAAATAGACTCCTGAGTACATAGTGTGCTAGAAACACAGAACATTTAAGAACCTAGTGCACAATAAAGATTAGGGCCCTGCAGAGCACAAAGCTCATGAAGTCTAGTGAAATCATTCAGTTTGATGGATTTTTGATTAAACTTAGTTTAGTTACATACCATTCCTCCTATAATCAGCACCAAATGCTAATGTTGCTAATAAATAATAACGTTCTAAAGTTATTATAATATTTCTAATAAAGTTATTATATTATATATTATTATAACACACACGATCTCAAAAAATTGGAATATCGTGGAAAAGTTCCTCTTTTTCTGTAACTTTTATTAATTACACGTAAAGTGAAATATTTAAAGTCTTGTGTTAATCTCAATGATTATGGTTTACAGCTCACGGAAATCAAAACTCCAGTATCTCAAAATACTCGAATAAAGTATTTATAATACAGAAACGTGGACCAGAGAAGACTCTAATCAGAAAATTAACTCCAACCCCTGTGAAGGTTTCCTGAGGCTTTAATCTCTCGGTCTGGTTCAGTACAGGAACACAATCACGGGGAAGATGAACGTAGTCGTTGCATTTCATTTGGAAATCAAGGTTCCAGAGTTGGAGGAAGAGTGGAGAGGAATAGAATCCAAGCTGCTTGAAGTCCAGTGTGAAGTTTCCACAGTCAGTGATGATTTGGGTTGCCATGTCATCTGCTGGTGTTGGTCCAGTCTACCAGGAGATTTTAGAGAGCTTCATGCTTCCATCTGCTGACAAGCTTTATGAGATGAATCCCTTTACCAGCAGGACTCTGCTCCTGCCACAGTGCCAAAACTTCTAGTAACTGGTTTGTGACCGCGGTGTTACTGTGCTTGATTGTCCAGCCGACTCACCGGACCCGAACCCCATAGAGAATCTATGAGAGACACCAGACCCAACAATACAGACGAGCTGAAGACCACTATAAAAGTATCCTGGACTTCCAGAACATGTCAGCAGTGCCTCAGGCTGATCGCCTCCATGCCACGCCGCACTGAGGCAGTAATTCCTGTAAAAGGATTAAAACCTCGACCGAGTATCAGCGAAATCAATATATTTCTGTATTATATAAATAATAAATATATTTCAATTAAAAAGGAGGTTGATGGAGTGAAAAACACAGTTATTGATAACAACAAACTAATGCTAATGCGATGGTTCATAGCTTCCAGTAAAAGGCTAATCATGCTAATAATCCACGCTAGGAGTAGCCACAGTTAGCCATGTATGAGATTGTGACGAGGTCACTGCACTCGGTGCAAATCGTAAATCAGTGGTTTAGCCAAAACAGTGGCTAATCTAATTATATTAGCATGGTTACGTCCTGACAGGAAAAACACAATCGTTTCTTTCCTCCTCCTCTTTCTTTTCCAGGGCTCTCTCTCTCTTTCTCTCTCTCTCTCTCTCTCTCTCTCTCTCTCTCTCTCTCTCTCTCTCTCTCTGTCTCTCACTCTCCAGGAGAGAGATTTTGAGCGTGCACTTCTCAGCTCATCGGAGTGTAAAATTGAACGTTCTTCAGGCAGATGGAGAAATGAAACCTGGCAGGTCTGAAGTGTTAACCTTGAGATTAACCGAGAGAAACGCACACGCACACACACACACACACACACACACACGTCTTCCGCAGTCGCAGCTCATTTCAAGCCTTCTGTGTTAGAAAATCGATTACGTAATCGTTCATAAATCGTGGTGCAGACTCGCGAAACATGCTAGAAAGCAGAACCCGGGATTAAAAACTCATTTATTTATGTAAATATTTAGCTAAGCTTCACCTTATCACCCTTATTGTGTGTATTTTTTAATTGCCTTCATTTCATGCCTCAGCTTCATTTAAAAAAAATATTTTTCAATTCCTTTTCGAACGCAGGCACCTTGATATTTTATTAGCATAAAAAAATAATTTAATCTTGGTGCTGTCAAATGCTGCTGTTGTTTGTTTTTTTTTTTTTTTTTTACAATTTTCATTTTATTTTATCAACGTCACTTGTATTATCTGAAAAGTTTTATAGTCTATGCAAGTTGTTTTCCATTAAAAAAAAACTAAAATTAAAACGCAAGGAAACAACTTTTATTTTATATTTGTGATTTCGTGGAAAAAAAGGAGAAAGAAGAAATATGAGACCCTTTCATCTTTTAAAAATTATTTTGGACGTCTTGTTTGCGTATAATTTTACGTTTCATTTTGAAAAAAATGAAGAATGAACGAATGCAACATAAACCAGAGCATTGCAATATATAAGACGTGGCATTAGGCTAACACCGAACTGCTCTGCCATGTATTTAGCATATAGCATACTGTAAATAGTTAGCAAAGAATAACTAGCTGTTAGCTTAACGCTCTGTAACCACTCGGAAGTAAAAACGCTGAAACACCTCAAACTGCGTTAAAATATAAAAGAGCATTACGTACAAAAAACATCATGCTCCATACACATCGATCATGTGATGCTAGCAATATTAGAAGTAGACAACATGTGATTAGCAGTAGCCAGCTAGCTAGCTACTGCTACAGCTAAAAACACTTGCCTAATGACATGAGATCAACCCTGCTCTGTAAAATATGGAAAACAAGTCAAATTATTCATCAACATTTCTTAATATGGCTAGCAATAGATGCTAAATGAGGTAAATGTCGATGGTCCGGATGATTCTGTCACATTTCTGCAGTCACTGTGTCTTTATAAAAGGATTAACAGCTACATGCTAGCTAAATAAACTGTTAGTCATTAACTAGATTTATACTTGATGTCTTGTGTCTATTTCCCAGTTGCCTAGCAACAGTGTTCTCACAACTGTAATGACTGAAACAGAGAGCGTGCCATTTGTTTGTTTGTGCTAGTTTATACAGGTTTATTCTGGTTTATCGTTGTTCATCTGGTCTATTCCAGCTTGTGCTGGTTAATGCCATTTTATATTTTATACCTCATTAGGCCTGTATCACATCAGATTGTGCTAGTTTGAGCCGGTTTATCATGGTTAGTTTTAGTCTGCACATGCTAGCTCACTAGCATAAGGTTTTTGCTCTGGCTGTTTTCTTGCCTGGAGCCATCGTGCTTTCTGCTGGTCTAAGCTGTTCTTTCAGCATGGAGAGAGAAACAGGAAGGTGAGGGAATGAAAGAAAGAAAAGGGAAGGTGGGAGGAAGGAGAGCGGGAGGGAGGGAAGAAGGGAGGGAGGGATGGAGCTTGTTTTTCATTCGGTTAGCTTGACAGCGCTGCTGCACACGCACTGACACTGCAGGGAGGGAAATTGCCCCTCTTCATTAGAGCTGACAAATCTTCCAGCTTTTCTTCACCCCGCCTGCCCCCCCCCTCTGTCTTTCACTCTGTTTCTTTCCAGAAGTGCTAACAACAGAGCTAACACTGAATAAAGCTAGCAGCAGGCAGTCAGCGTGATGCTAATGCTAACTGACCTCCCTCCATTTCCCCCCTCGTTTTCTACAGATTCTGTCGAAGCACAGGGTTAACGATGAATAAAAGCTAGCTCAAGGTGGAGCCAGTTAGCGTGATGTTAATGCTTACTTCCTGGAAACTATCTGAGCATTCCAATATTGCATTTTTGTTCTTAGATATTCCCACTTATAATATAAAATATTATATAAAAAATAAGGCAAATGACAACCACAAGGCTGACAACGAATAAAATCTATAGGGCATCTTAATGGCTAAAGCGCTACATCACCCAGAACATTCTAACAACACTACAATGAGGAAAAGCTAATAGGCAGCAGTTAGCATGATGCTGATGCTAATTCTAACCCCATAACAGCTTTTATTTATTTAAATTAGTAACACTGTTGTTTCACATTTTCAAAAACTTCCATGGTTTTAGACAGCTAATTTCTCATTGCTCATACCAACAAAGCTAATACAATGAACAAGCTAGTATAAGTCAATTAACATGTTGCTAATATGATACTAACACCAACATACCAAGCGAGTCTATTTGTTTATTCATTGTTTGTATTTTAAATGATTGAGTTAGCATATTGAGTTATTGAGTTAGCATCTTTGTAGAAGCCGATGCTTTCTTCTATTTTGCTTGCATTCTCTTGTACACACACCTCAAAACAGCATATATGGTTAATTCCAATATCACAATTTGAGAATGTTAGCAAAACATGCTGCTTGACTAGCGGCCTTAGCAGTAGCTACACATTACAGACTCTCTCCTTTAAGCACATCAAACACATTTACACTCCTTTTTATCAAAATATTTTGTTATATAAGAAGTAGCTAGCCATCGCTAGGTTAGCGTTTCTTCTCTAAACACAGAAAACATTTGTAAAATTGATACTTTAAAATAAAAGCAAGAATGAACATGTTACTGCTAGTAAAGAGTGTTAGCGAAACAAAAAGCTAGCACTATTAGCTCTATTTATGACTTGCCAGCAGATGACACTGCAGTGCAGCCGTAGACTGGACACATGACTTTGTTTTGGTTTTCATTGGTTTCCTGCCTGAGTTAAGAATGTCCTTGATGTAACCCAGGTGTCTTTTGTTTAGATTAATTATGTTGGGTATTTAAACACCTCGGGTCTATGTGCACGTCGCGCGTTATTATTTATAGTTACGTACCTGTGCGAGACGGATCTGTCTTAACAGAGTAGCATCTAAGGCTAGCATGATAAGCGGTCTTTGTATCATGTCTTGTTTTCTGCCTCGACTCTTTTCGCATGTTTTCACGTTTACTTCGTATAGACCACGTTCCCGTGTTTGCTTGTTTGTTTTCTTTGTTTATTAATTAAGACAGTGCTCCTGAACTTACTTCCAGCCCAACCCTGAGTGATACGTAACAATTTGGGTGAATCAGATGTTTTCTTTCTCTTTTTTTGAACACAACAAACACAAATTTAACACTTTAGCATGACATATACTTTTTTATATTTTATATTGAGCTACTAATTCAGTCATGTTAGCAGAATGTTAGCAAAACAAAAGTTTTTTTAAAATAGCAAGATCTATTAGCATATCAGCGTATTTTTATAATACAGTGAAGACCTTTTTCACTTTTCTTCCTTGCTGTATCTCACTATTTTTCAAGGCTAATTGGAGAATGCTAGCAAAACAAAACGCTAGCACTATTAACACCTACAGGTGAACTGGAAGTTTTTCTACATACTCTATGGAGTCTCTGTGCCGAACACAATAAACAAACATTAACACTTTATATTTAATTCTATACAGAGCTGCTAATATCAATGCTATTACGATGGTTAGCAAAACAAATATTAGCATATCTAGAGTGAAGAAGATATTTTTGTTGATAATTTCCTGTTCTCTCTCCTCTAAACAATGTGAAGACAATTTACACATTAAACAAAAAAATAGACTTAGTTCTAATTTAATTTTGAGAAGTTCTCTGATGGGAGAATGTTAGCAAAACAAACTAGCATTGTTAGCATATTTTGGTGAGCAAGACCTTGTTAAATGTCTTACATATCTCAAATATTTTCCCTTATGTAATATATAATACAGTAAACACATTTAGTAGTTTTAGGCTAGTGCTTTAATATCATATACGGCTAATTGTTTTTTATTAATGAGCACTTAACGGAGTGTTACAGAATCGGATGTTTTACTGACTGAATGTTAGCATCATAGCTGGTTACCTCTGCTTGGACATACTCACTGTTATTAGGGAATAATAGAAAGACAAAAGAGCAGCATTTTCCCCCAGCTAGAGGCTAAGCGCAGGCCCCGGTGCTGCATTAAGAGTGCCGCAGTGGAATTTTCTCCACGAAAGATTAGTCAGGTTAAAAATGCGCGTTGGTGCGGTGGGATCGCTGGCCCCCTCTGGGCTCGCACGCTATCATCTACAGCAAAATGACTTCGGTAATGAAGAAGTCAGGCCCATAAATTCTCTCCTCCCGCCTCAACAGCTAGTAAAAATTCCCTTTAAAAAATTCATAGCGCAATTTCGCTCAAATCCCTCCTAGCGAGGACAATTATGGAACTTTCATCTCAATTGATTTATGTGTA
Source organism: Noturus placidus (assembly GCA_022414735.1). NCBI lineage: Eukaryota > Metazoa > Chordata > Actinopteri > Siluriformes > Ictaluridae > Noturus > Noturus placidus. The sequence continues at coordinate 65,763 of JAFFST010055684.1, forward strand.
GGGGGTCGGCGTAGGGGGCTGGAGGGGGCGGCGCGGGGCCATGGCCCAACACTAAATCATTGTTTTTAAGGAGAACAACCACGATTAAACAGCAGCACCGCCTGTCTCAGACTTTACAGATGAGTGTGTGTGTGTGTGTGTGTGTGTGTGTGTCTCTGAGATTAATAACACTAATTGAATTATGCAGTGTTCCTCCGTGTCCTGAGATTCAGGTTCATAATCGCTCATAACGGCTCGCTTCATTGGAGCTCGACATTCACAAATCAAATCCAGCGGCCAAGACGATTATAATGAAGACATGAAAAAATAAAAGACAGAGAGAGAGAGAGAGAGAGAGAGAGAGAGGCACAAAATGTAAAAGAGACTAAAAGAGAGAGACAAAGAGAGAGATGGAGAGACAGATGTAGACAGAGAGAGAGACAGAGAGAGACAGACAAAGAGATGGAGAGAAACTATAAGAGAGATATAGAGGGAAAGAGAGAAATGATAGAGAGAGAGATACAGAGAGAGATACAGAGAGAGAGGGAGAGAGAGAGAAACTAAAAGAGATATTCAGAGAGCTATAGATAGAAGGAGGGTCTAAAAGAGAGATACAGAGAGAGATAGAGAGAGTGAGAGAGAGAGATGCTGCTCTTCCCCATAATCTTCAAAAAAACCCTGAAAAGGAACAAATAAACAGATAAAGATGACGGATGATGGAAAATTAGCAGAAAAGCAGCTCTGTCCTCCATCATCGGCTCACTCCCTGTCGAGCGTCGTGTTTCATTTAGCTCCAAATATTTCCTCGGTGTGAAAAGAGATTTATCATAAACGGCAGACGCATTTACAGAAACACAGGAACACATTACCGAAGCGACGTCTTCACTGGTGCTTCAGAAAAAATGTTAAAAAAACAACAACAAGCGCACATCTGGCTGAAGTGGAAGTTAATTTGATTAAACTTCCTGCCGTAATTGGCTCCGTTTCCTGCCCGGCGAACACACAGTCGGTGATGCGGCGCTGAGAACTCAATCAAGCTGCGTTACGTTTCTATCTGATAAAAACGTAATTGATTGGAAAGCAGACAGGATGTGTGAGGAGATGAGTGCGGGGTCTCAGCGGGGAACAGAACGGGCCTACAGGGAGCTCATTAAACCTCCGACTCGCTCAGAATTAACGAGCTGACACCAAGGAACAGCCGTGTAGCACATCACATCCGCATCTGTAGCTACACCACATCCACATCTGTATCTACATCACATCACATCCACATCTGTATCTACACCACATCCACATCTGTATCTACACCACATCCACATCTGTATCTACATCACATCCACATCTGTATCTACATCACATCCACATCTGTATCTATATCCCATCCACATGTGTGTTTACATCACATCCACATCTGTATCTACATCACATCACATCTGTATCTACACCACATCCACATCTGTGGCTACATCACATCACACCCACATATGTGTCTACATCACATCACATCACATCCACATCTGTGTCTACACCACATCACAACTGTATCTACATCACATCCACATCTGTGTCTACACCACATCCACATCTGTGTCTACACCACATCCACATTTGTATCTACATCACATCCAAATCGGTGTCTACACTACATCCACATCTGTATCTACATCACATCACATCTGTATCTACATCACATCCACATCTGTGTCTACACCATATCCACATCTGTGGCTACATCACATCACACCCACATATGTGTCTACATCACATCAGATCTGTATCTACATCACATCCACATCTGTGTCTACACCACATCAAATCTGTATCTACATCACATCACATCTGTGTCTACACCACATCACATCTGTATCTACATCACATCACACCACATCTGTATCTCATATTCACATCACATCACATCTGTATCTACACCACATCCACATCTGTGTCTACATCACATCACATCTGTATCTACATCACATCCACATCTGTGTCTACACCACATCAAATCTGTATCTACATCACATCTGTGTCTACACCACATCACATCTGTATCTACATCACATCACATCTGTATCTACATCACATCACATCTGTATCTACACCACATCCACATCTGTGTCTACACCACATCACATCTGTATCCACATCACATCACATCTGTATCTGCATCACATCCACATCTGTGTCTACACCACATGCACATCTGTGTCTACATCACATCCACATCTGTGTTTATACCACATCACATCTGTATCTACATCACATCCACATCTGTGGCTACATCACATCACACTCACATCTGTATCTATACCCACATCTGTATCTACACCACATCCACATCTGTGTCTACATCACATCACAGCAGTATCTACATAACATCCACATCTGTTTCTACATCACACGCACATCTGTATCTATACCACATCTGTATATACATCATATCACATCTGTATCTACATCACATCCACATCTGTGTCTACACCACATCAAATCTGTATCTACATCACATCTGTGCCTACACCACATCACATCTGTATCTACATCACATCACATCTGTATCTACATCACATCACATCTGTATCTACACCACATCCACATCTGTGTCTACACCACATCACATCTGTATCCACATCACATCACATCTGTATCTGCATCACATCCACATCTGTGTCTACACCACATCCACATCTGTGTCTACATCACATCCACATCTGTGTCTACACCACATCAAATCTGTATCTACATCACATCCACATCTGTGTTTATACCACATCACATCTGTATCTACATCACATCCACATCTGTGGCTACATCACATCACACTCACATCTGTATCTATACCCACATCTGTATCTACACCACATCCACATCTGTGTCTACATCACATCACAGCAGTATCTACATAACATCCACATCTGTTTCTACATCACACGCACATCTGTATCTATACCACATATGTATATACACCACATCACATCTGTATCTACACCACATCCACATCTGTAGCTACATAGCATTTACATGTATACACATGAACACACATCCACAACTGTTTGTACAAATCACATCTGTATCAACATCATATCTACTGCTTATTACAATTTATATATAGTGTTTACACCACAGCGCTATTGAATCCTGCGTTCTGATTGGTCAGAAGGTGTTGACTAGTTCTCTCGAACAGCAGCTTTGACAGTAGCGCAGGTTTATATTAATGCGCTCGTTCTGATATGTTATTGTTTCTATAGTAACGGCTCATTCACGAGGACGTGTACAGCGCACGATCATAAACGGTGCAAAAAATCACTGATATGAAGTTTTGTGTGAGGAGAGATGTGTTTATATAACGTGTAAGGAAGGAGTCTCCAGTGTCAGCGGTGTGTAACAGTCAGAGGTGAAGCTGTAACTGTAAGTTTCCAAAATCTTCATCACTTCTTTACTGTTTCTCACTAAGACACGCAAGAAGAGAGAATAAAGAGAGAGATAATAGAGAGAGAGGATAGAGAGAGGATAGAGAGAGGATAGAGAGAATTAATAAAGAGAGAGATAATAGAGAGAGGATAGAGAGAGGATAGAGAGAGGATAGAGAGAGATAATAGAGAGAGAGGATAGAGAAAGGGAATAGAGAGAGATAATAAAGAGAGAGAATAGAGAGAGAGGATAGAGAGAATTAATAAAGAGAGAGATAACAGAGAAAGAGGATAGAGAGAGATAATAAAGAGAGAGAGAATAGAGAGAGAGGATAGAGAGAGGATAGAGAGAGAGGCTAGAGATATTAGAGAGAGAGGATAGAGAGAGAGGATAGAGAGAGATATTAGAGAGAGAGGATAAAGAAAGGGAATAGAGAGAGATAATAAAGAGAGAGAATAGAGAGAGAGGATAGAGAGAGAGAGAGGATAGAGAGAGAGAATAGAAAGAGAGGATAGAGAGAGAGGATAGAGAGAGGGAATAGAGAGAGGATAGAGAAAGGGAACAGAGAGAGATAATAAAGTGAGAGAGAATAGAGAGAGAGGATAGAGAGAGAGGATAGAGAGAGATAATAAAGCGAGAGAATAGAAAGGGAGGATAGAGAGAGAGGATCGAGAGAATTAATAAAGATAGAGATAATAGAGAAAGAGGATAGAGAGAGATAATAAAGAGAGAGAGAATAGAGTGAGAGGATAGAGAGAGGATAGAGAGAGAGGATAGAGAGAATTAATAAAGAGAGAGATAATAGAGAAAGAGGATAGAGAGAGAGTATAGAGAGAAAGGATAGAGAGAGAGGATAAAGAAAGGGAATAGAGAGAGATAATAAAGAGAGAGAGAATAGAGAGAGAGGATAGAGAGAGAGAGGATAGAGAGAGAGAATAGAAAGAGAGGATAGAGAGAGAGGATAGAGAGAGGGAATAGAGAGAGGATAGAGAAAGGTAACAGAGAGAGATAATAAAGTGAGAGAGAATAGAGAGAGAGGATAGAGAGAGAGGATAGAGAGAGAGGATAGAGAAAGGGAACAGAGAGAGATAATAAAGAGAGAGAATAGAGAGAGAGGATAGAGAGAGGATAGAGAGATGATAGAGAGAGATATTAGAGAGAGAGGATAAAGAAAGGGAATAGAGAGAGATAATAAAGAGAGAGAGAATAGAGAGAGAGGATAGAGAGAGATAATAAAGAGAGAGAGGATAGAGAGAGATATTAGAGAGAGGATAAAGAAAGAGAATAGAGAGAGAAAATAAAGAGAGAGATAATAGAGAGAGGATAGAGAGAGAGGATAGAGAGAGGATAGAGAGAGATAATAAAGAGAGAGATAATAAAGAGAGAGAATAGAGAGAGAGGATAGATAGAGAGGATAGAGAGAGATATTAGAGAGAGAGGATAAAGAAAGGTAACAGAGAGAGATAATAAAGTGAGAGAGAATAGAGAGAGAGGATAGAGAGAGAGGATAGAGAGAGAGGATAGAGAGAGGAGAGAGAGAGGATAGAGAAAGGGAATAGAGAGAGATAAAAAAGAGAGAGAATAGAGAGAGACGATAGAGAGAGGATAGAAAGAGAGGATAGAGAGAGATATTAGAGAGAGGATAAAGAAAGGGAATAGAGAGAGATAATAAAGAGAGAGAGAATAGAGAGAGGATAGAGAGAGAGAGAGGATAGAGAGAGAGGATAGAGAGAGAGGATAGAGAGAGGATAGAGAAAGGGAACAGAGAGAGATAATAAAGCGAGAGAATAGAAAGGGAGGATAGAGAGAGAGGATAGAGAGAATTAATAAAGATAGAGATAATAGAGAGAGAGGATAGAGAGAGAGAAGATAGAGAGAATTAATAAAGAGAGAGGATAGAGAAAGGCAATAGAGAGAGATAATAAAGAGAGAGAGAGAATAGAGTGAGAGGATAGAGAGAGAGGATAGAGAGAATTAATAAAGAGAGAGATAATAGAGAAAGAGGATAGAGAGAGAGTATAGAGAGAAAGGATAGAGAGAGAGGATAGAGAAAGGGAATAGAGAGAGATAATAAAGAGAGAGAGAGAATAGAGAGAGAGGATAGAGAGAGAGGATAGAGAGAGAGAATAGAAAGAGAGGATAGAGAGAGAGGATAGAGAGAGGGAATAGAGAGAGGATAGAGAAAGGTAACAGAGAGAGATAATAAAGTGAGAGAGAATAGAGAGAGAGTATAGAGAGAAAGGATAGAGAGAGAGGATAGAGAAAGGGAATAGAGAGAGATAATAAAGAGAGAGAAAATAGAGAGAGAGGATAGAGAGAGAGGATAGAGAGAGGATAGAGAAAGAGAACAGAGAGATAATAAAGAGAGAGAGAATAGAGAGAGAGGATAGAGAGAGGATAGAGAGAGAGGATAGAGAAAGGATAGAGAAAGGGAACAGAGAGAGATAATAAAGCGAGAGAATAGAAAGGGAGGATATAGAGAGAGGATAGAGAGAGAGAGAGAGAGAGAGAGAGAGAGAGGATAGAGAGAGAGAATAGAAAGAGAGGATAGAGAGATATTAGAGAGAGGATAAAGAAAGGGAATAGAGAGAGATAATAAAGAGAGAGAGAATAGAGAGAGAGGATAGAGAGAGAGAGGATAGAGAGAGAGAATAGAAAGAGAGGATAGAGAGAGAGGATAGAGAGAGGGAATAGAGAGAGATAATAAAGAGAGAGAGAATAGAGAGAGAGGATAGAGAGAGAGGATAGAGAAAGGGAATAGAGAGAGATAATAAAGAGAGAGAGGATAGAGAGAGATATTAGAGAGAGGATAAAGAAAGGGAATAGAGAGAGAAAATAAAGAGAGAGATAATAGAGAGAGGATAGAGAGGATAGAGAGAGAGGATAGAGAGAGGATAGAGAGAGATAATAAAGAGAGAGAGAATAGAGAGAGAGGATAGATAGAGAGGATAGAGAGAGATATTAGAGAGAGAGGATAAAGAAAGAGAACAGAGAGATAATAAAGAGAGAGAGAATAGAGAGAGAGGATAGAGAGAGGATAGAGAGAGAGGATAGAGAAAGGGAACAGAGAGAGATAATAAAGCGAGAGAATAGAAAGGGAGGATAGAGAGAGAGGATAGAGAGAATGAATAAAGATAGAGATAATAGAGAGAGAGGATAGAGAGAAGATAGAGAGAATTAATAAAGAGAGAGGATAGAGAAAGGCAATAGAGAGAGATAATAAAGAGAGAGAGAGAATAGAGTGAGAGGATAGAGAGAGGATAGAGAGAGAGGATAGAGAGAATTAATAAAGAGAGAGATAATAGAGAAAGAGGATAGAGAGAGAGTATACAGAAAGGGAATAGAGAGAGATAATAAAGAGAGAGAGGATAGAGAGAGATATTAGAGAGAGGATAAAGAAAGGGAATAGAGAGAGAAAATAAAGAGAGAGATAATAGAGAGAGGATAGAGAGGATAGAGAGAGGATAGAGAGAGATAATAAAGAGAGAGATAATAAAGAGAGAGAGAATAGAGAGAGAGGATAGATAGAGAGGATAGAGAGAGATATTACAGAGAGAGGATAAAGAAAGGGAATAGAGAGAGATAATAAAGAGAGAGAATAGAGAGAGAAAATAAAGAGAGAGATAATAGAGAGAGGATAGAGAGGATAGAGAGAGAGGATAGAGAGAGAGGATAGAGAGAGAGGATAGAGAGAGAGATAATAAAGAGAGAGAGAATAGAGAGAGAGGATAGAGAGGATAGATAGAGAGGATAGAGAGGATAGAGAGAGAGGATAGAGAGAGAGGATAGAGAAAGAGATAATAAAGAGAGAGAGAATAGAGAGAGAGGATAGAGAGAGAGGATACAGAAAGGGAATAGAGAGAGATAATAAAGAGAGAGAGGATAGAGAGAGATATTAGAGAGAGGATAAAGAGATGATAGAGAGAGATATTAGAGAGAGAGGATAAAGAAAGGGAATAGAGAGAGATAATAAAGAGAGAGAGAATAGAGAGAGAGGATAGAGAGAGAGGATAGAGAGAATTAATAAAGAGAGAGATAATAGAGAAAGAGGATAGAGAGAGAGGATAGAGAGAGAGGATACAGAAAGGGAATAGAGAGAGATAATAAAGAGAGAGAGGATAGAGAGAGATATTAGAGAGAGGATAAAGAAAGGGAATAGAGAGAGAAAATAAAGAGAGAGATAATAGAGAGAGGATAGAGAGGATAGAGAGAGAGGATAGAGAGAGATAATAAAGAGAGAGCGGATAGATAGAGAGGATAGAGAGGATAGATAGAGAGGATAGAGAGAGAGGATAGAGAGCGAGGATAGAGAGAGAGATAATAAAGAGAGAGAGAATAGAGAGAGAGGATAGAGACAGAGGATAGAGAGAATTAATAAAGAGAGAGATAATAGAGAAAGAGGATAGAGAGAG
>JAFFST010055686.1:2588-13711 GCA_022414735.1 Noturus placidus
GATGATGATGATGGTGATGATGATAGTGATGATGATGGTGATGATAGTGATGATGATGATGATGATGATGATGATGATGATGATGATGGTGATGATGTGATGGTGATGATATGATGGTGATGTCATAATGATAATGATGATGTGATGGTGATTATGATTAGGTGATGGTGATGATGTGATGGTGGTGATGTGATGGTGATGATGATGATGGTGATGATGTGATGGTGATGATATGATGGTGATGTGATGGTGATTATGATTATGTGATGGTGATGATGTGATGGTGGTGATGATGGGGATGATGATGATGATAGTGATGATGATGGGGATGATGATGATGATAGTGTTGATGATGATGTGATGGTGATGATGATGGTGATGATGTGATGGTGATAGTGTTGATGGTGATGATGATGATGATGATGATAGTGATGATGATGATGATGATGATGATGATAGTGATGATGATGGTGATGATAGTGTTGATGATGGTGATGATGATGATGTTGATAGTGTTGATGATTATAAGTGTTGATGATGGTGATGATGTGATGGTGATGATTATGGCGATGATAGTGATGATGATGATGATGATGATGATGATAGTGTTGGTGATGATGATGATAGTGTTGATGATGATGGTGATGATGTGATGGTGATGATGGTGATGATGATAGTGTTGATGATGATTATGATGGTGATGATGTGATGGTGATGATGATGGTGATGGTGATAGTGTTGATGGTGATGATTGTGATGGTGATGGTGGTGATGATGGTGATGTTGATAGTGATGATGGTGATGATGATGATGATAGTGATGGTGATGATAGTGTTGATGATGGTGATGATGATGATGATGATAATAGTGTTGATGATGGTGATGATAGTGTTGATGATGATGATGATAGTGTTGATGGTGATGGTGATGGTGATAGTGATGATGGTGATGATGATGGTGATGATGTGATGGTGGTGATGATGTGACGATGGTGATGATGATAATGATGATGATAGTGATGATTATGGTGATGATAGTGTCGATGATGATGATGATAATAGTGTTGATGATGATGATGATGGTGATGATGATAGTGATGATGATGGTGATGATAGTGATGATGATGATGATGATGATGATGTGATTGTGATGGTGGTGATGATGATGGTGATGATGTGATGGTGATGATAGTGTTGATGGTGATGGTGATGATGGTGATGGTGATGATGATGGTGATGATGTGATGGTGGTGATGGTGATGATGATAGTGTTGATGATGATGGTGATGATAATGGTGATGATGTGATGGTGGTGATGGTGATGATGATAGTGTTGATGATGGTGATGATAATGGTGATGATGTGATGGTGATGATGATAGTATTGATGATGATGGTGATGATGATGGTGATGATGTGATGGTGGTGATGGTGATGATGATAGTGTTGATGATGATGGTGATGATGTGATGGTGATGATAGTGTTGATGATGGTGATGATGTGATGGTGGTGATGATGATGGTGATGATGGTGATGTTGATGATGATGGTGATGATGATGTGATGGTGATGATGTGATGGTGGTGATGATGATGATGATGATAGTGATTATGGTGGTGATGATGATGATGGTGATGATGATGATGATGATGTGATGGTGATGGTGGTGATGATGATGGTGATGATAGTGTTGATGATGGTGATGGTGATGGTGATGATGTGATGGTGGTGATGATGGTGATGATGTGATGGTGATGATGTGATGGTGATGATGGTGATGATGGTGATGGTGATGATAGTGTTGATGATGATGATGATGATGATGATGATGATGATGGTGGTGGTGTTGGTGATGATGATGGTGGTGATGATAGTGATGATGATGATGATGATAGTTATTATTATTAAATAATTATTATTTAACATCACACTACACATGCTATAGTGTGTGTTAGACCCTTAAGGGTTATTCTTTTGTCCACCTGGTGGAATCTTTTAATAGTTCTACTTAGAACCCTACAGCAAATGTTTTCTTATCAGAAACCTTTGTTTTGGAAGCTGCTAAGAACCTTTTACATTTTCTCTCATTATTTTCTTCTCAATACCTAGAACCTGTCTAGAAGCTTCTTGGTACTTGGTACACTCTTCAAAAGTTCTTTCAGGGTTCTTTTAAGGGTTCTTAAATTCCTAAAAGAGTTCTACCCGGTAAAATTCTAAAGTAGAAACGGCAGTGAATATGGTGTCTCACTTCCACTCGCACTTTTTCTCACTTCTCCACACACACACACACACACACACTCATTGCATATACACACACTCATTGTACACACACACACTTGCACACACACACACACACACACGCACACTCATTTCACACACTGTCCAGCCTCATAGAGAAACCTGTACATTACTCAGAACCTGTTCACTGCCGACAGTCGAGTTCGTTTTCTTCCATCGTTGTCGTTTTTTTCTCTTGTACGGTTCTTTGTGAAATAATTTTGAATGCATTATACAAACTGCTCGGCTTTCTTTACTTTCAGAACTTTAAACTTTTTTTTTTTGGTGTCACGACCCGAAGCTGAGCATCTTAATCCGAGTTTATTTATACATTTGTATCCTTTCTGCAGGTTTCCTGCTTTCTTTTCAGCGAGGAATCTGACCTGGTGAATTATCTGTGCATTGATGAGCAATATTGCAGGAGCAGAACTTTACGCTCTTAATAAAGTTCTCATAATAAAGCTGATGTTTTTTCCACATCACCTACTCCCAGCTCGGACTCTGTGTCTTTGTACTAAAAGTGTTCACTTCTTTCCAGTTAAAATGTTTCAGTGAAGTGCTTAAGCTACGAAAGTACAGCTTCAAATGATTTACTCACCATAAAATACAAAAAGCTCTCACGGTTTAATACAAAGGTAAAAGTACAAAGAGAAGACAGTGCCTCAAAACCCATTCACACTCAGATGATGTACATCATTTTACTGAGTTAATCCGCATAAATGATCAGTGTGTGATTCAGACATGTTCAACTGGAGGTGTTTCAGTACATCCATCCTTCTTTAGATGCATCGTGTGTATTAGTACATTCTCTCTCTTGCTCTCTCACACTCACAATCACACACACACACACACAGCTCAGTGCTGTAATTCTATAGTGCCCACACTGTAAAAATAAACCTCAGCTTTAGAGCTTTGAGCAGTTCACAGGTTTGTTTATGAAGTTTTCTTCTCTCAGAGTTCAGAGTGTGAGAAACTGCAAGCTGTGTTTTTCTCAAAATCCCTGATTGTGGGGTTTTAGATACCGGATTAACTTTCTCGCACACAAACAGTTCATCATCTGTGAACATGCAAACAGCCTGTGAGACGTGTGTGTGTGTGTGAGAGTGTGAGAGAGGTCCACTTGCATCAGAAACTCTGTTTATTTTACTAAATACTCTGTTATATAAAGTATGTGTACAACGCGCTCGATCTAATACACTATCGTTTCTATAGTAACAGCTTGTTTCGCAGGGACTCTCCGCTGAAAATACACGGGTTAAAAACGAGTCTAATTTCTGTAAACGTTAACATCTATGGAAGGAGTCTACAGTGTCAGAGGAAAACTTTATGTAACCTTAAATTTTCCGATGTATTCAGGACAGAGGCGTTTACGCTTTTTTCCGTCTCAGTACCATGAAAAGCTGTGTTTTTATTCCATATTTTTTATCTTATTGCCTTTAAAACAGAAAAAAGAAAGGCTGGTGAGGGGGGAAACTGTTTACAGCTGCTATAATGTAAGCGAGAACAGGAACTCACTCGCTTAATGGACATTTCATAACATTATATGTAACTATAATCTGATAAAAATGGCAACTTGCTGTTGTGTAATTTTGACGTCTTCTGTAATACAGTAATCTGTACTATTTTGACGCACTATGTAGTACGCTAGTATGCATTTCAGAACACAGCTTTAAAACGCGGTTTTCTTACTAAATCACGACAGTGCACTAAAATGTGTTTTTATTCAGCCTGGATACAACATTAATGTACCATATGAATTACGCTAACGTACCAAACAGTGCATAAAGAATGTTTGTGTATACTATGTAGTAGGTTAGTGTGCGGAAGAGAACTGGAGCCATGTAATCTAATCATGTGATTAGAGGAGGAGGGACAGAAGGAAGGGCCGAGTTGGAACACACTTCACTTGGGGTAAGCTCTGCTCTGCTCGGCTCCGCTCCGAGGGCTTTTTTACTCTTCATTCTGCGTTTAAATCGGTTTATCAGCTCTAAATGTAGCTCCTCGGACGTTTTTTCCGTCTGTGTGTCTGCTCGGGAGGATCCAGGCGGCAGGATTAACAGCTTAAATATCTCGAAATCTCCGGCTAAACAAGGTCATGTCAATCGCACTAGCTTTAGCAAGGGTGAACCTCAAATGGCGCTGTGCTCCCTATACAAGCGCACTACTATTACTAATATTACTACGCAGGCGTGGTGACGTCCGCCCAGTATGGAGTGCACTACTTAGTGTGCTAGAAAGGCGTTTGGGATTCGGCCTGCGGTTCATCGTATTCGCGATAGCTTCATTCAAATTCGCGAACGTACAAAAATGGAGTGGGCGAGTCAATTATGCGTGAGTATTTAAAAAATAAAATAAGATATATGTTTATATTTGTTTTTATTTTTTTTCTGCTTTTTTTTGTTTCCGCGTTTTCCACGTCAGTGTTAAAATGCGATTAGCGTACTAGATTTAGTTGAGTTTATATCTCTAGTTTCCAAATGTCGCTTATTTAAACAAAATTAAATATGTTCATGTCATTCGCTGCTAATGCTTAAAAACTAAAGCTAACTAGCTAGTTATGTGGTTGTTAACGAAGTTACCGAGCTAGTTAAGCTAGCTAGCTAGCAAGTGAGTCAGTTAGCATGCTGTGGTGTTTTTCTTTTTGAACGCTAGCGTACTACATAGTGCGTCATTATAGTGCGCGAGTGCCCCGTGCAGCGCTGTGATCTGTACTGTTTAGTACGTAAGTATGCAGTGCGCTTCAGTGTGTAGTAATGACGTTGAGTGTGTTGTTGAAGCCTTTCTACAGGCCTGCAGTGTTTAATACTGGATATTTGACATCTTTCAGATATTCTACATCTAAAAGAAGGTTCATTTTATTTATTTCTATCGTAAAACGCTATATAAAGTGTGTTATACAGTATTATGTAAGTAATAAAACAATGATTAAGTTGATTATTTTCCTACAGCAGCACATGCTAAGGGTGTTTTATTCCTCTTACACAACACCAGTTTAACAAGCGGTTTTGAATCCGTTTAAGAGCGACACGTCGTGCTTTTTATCCGTTTATAGTTGCGGTTAATGTTGTGGAAATTTCAGCAAAACAAGTTCTTGTGTAATGTTTAAAATTTGCTTAATACCAAGAAATCCTCACCTCACGTCACCACACACACGTCCTGTCTTTCATTACAGCGTTTTTATTCGTCCAGGCCGAACACCAAGCGCAGACACTGGAGACTCCTTCCATAAATGTTAAACACGCACATTTCTCCTTACAGAAAACGTCAACAAGTCGGCGTAAACGAGCCGTTACTATAGAAACGATAAGATTTATATAAACCCGAGCTGCTGTTATAGGAAATTGATCAATGCCTTCCGACCAATCAGGATTCGGGTTGGCTTCTGATGATCAAAACAAGTTTGAGAGTGTCAGAGCGTTGTCATCAGTATTAAATTTCCTGCGGCGCGGCCTGCAGGTTCTCAGTGATGAATAATGCATAACGCTTCCTGGATTTCTCCAGCGTAAGTGATCTGTGAAGCGGCCTCGGTGCGTGTAGGTTTTGTGGCAGTGTGTGAAATCGAGCTTAGACAGTAAATAGAGGAAGTAGCTGATGTTGGAGAGAAGTCAGGTACGAGCGGCTGCAGTCATGCTTACTTAAAGAGCACGAGCCCAGGTGAAGGTCTTTTATAGTTCTCACGACATCCGGTTCCAGTGATCCGATCACAAGTGAACAGACGAGATGCGTCTTCCTTTACGCCCATACCAGGTTACCTACATGCATTAAAGCACGCATGCAGGTGTGACTCAGCGCCCTTTAATGATGATGATGATGATGATGATGATAAAGGGGGAAAAAGCGACTATTTTTGTCTGAAACTGCACGTGACGTTGTGGAATCCTGCCTTTTCGGTGTGAAGGAAATTATTTGCAAGTATAAGCTCCGCCTACAATGCTTTCTAGGCATGAAACGTACCTGGTAAATTGAATCTACTGCGTTTGTGTGAATAAAAATAAATAAATAACCGAGTTGCCTCGATGAGTGACAGTTACCATGGTTACAACACTTCTGCCTTATTAATTATATACTAATGTATAAATAAAATATTACACACACACATAGTCTTGATTGATGATTTGTTATACCCATATGTAACTAATCAGCATCGAGCAGCACCGCTAGCCATGCCCACACTTCCCACCCCACAGTCCCGGTTGTGTCCTCGGTGTTGCTCGCTTCTTGAGCAGCTGTTGAACCGGACGTGGTGAGAAACAGACTGTGTAAACGATTGCCCGTGTCCTCGCCATGCTCCCAGATTTTCCGGTGTTTTTCGTGTAAACAGAAGCTGGTGTTTAAACAGCTGCTTGTTCTGACATGGTCTCTGTTGTACAGCCTGAACACTAATAAACATGATTATGATGATGAAGGATCCACCCATAATGTCATGTCATTTCTCTTTATTAATCCTCTTTACATAGTACACATTTAAATCTTTAAAATGATCAAATAAGAGGTTCGTAAGGAATTAATGTTTTATTTACCTGTTTTAAATGTGGATTTGTTCTCTTTATTTATTTAGTGATGCAGTGTTGTGTTTACGATGTCTAAAGGAATAAATGATGGTTAATATCGTATAAAACGAGTGAGGTCTGATGCTTTTAATCACAGTTGTAGTTTTCAGTGAAGGGGAAATATTCAGGTTCATTTCAGAGCAGGATGTCCGGCGTGCGTTATCTAACTTCCCTCCGTTTATTGCATGATTTTTTGGGGGGGGTTCTCGCTGTTTGGAGGACCTCTGCCTTGTAAAGGTGAGGATTAGACTTTTGGGATTGGGGATGTGGATAACAGGAAACAAGTGAGAGAGAGGGCGAGTGAAAGAGAGAGACATGGTGTGGATGAGGTTGTGTGATATTTCAGCTGAATAAGGAGGAAAAAAATCGCTTTCGGAGACCTCGGAGCTGATGGTCACCAGGATAAGGATGAGGAACTTCCTTTATTTTTCCTGATCGTGCACTTCTGGAGTTTCCTGCTCTCGCTCTTCTTTCTTTATCGTATCTCCTTCTGACTCCTCCTTTCATTCCTGTGCAGGAAAACAGAGGCTTAGGATCCAAGATGACCGACTCGAAATATTTCACTACGACCAAGAAGGGTACGTAACTCTCTTGCTTTAACTCTTTATTTTATTTTTATTTTTCATCTGCGCCCCGTTTAGGAAGAAAGAGGAAGGTAAAGAGCTTGAAACATCCCGTGGTGAGTACGTAGGGAAGCAACGGACTAATCCCTGCCTCACGCTGTCTCATCAGCGCTAAATAATAATCTGTCTGTTTACAGGACATCTGAGTGCGTCGTCTCATTTAATTACCCAGAAGCCTTAATTACGGATCTGGATTGTGTACATCAAGCAGTGTGGAGTTATTTATCTTCCTCTCAGAGAGAACAGATTGAAGCCCTTTATCTCTTCACTTTGTTTCCTATCAGACGGACGAACATAGGACTGCGGAGTTTGAGATTAGCGTCGGGACGCTTTCACTTCATAACATCTAGTTTTATTGCAATAATTTTGCAGGGTTTGTTATTTTTAGGAGTGGTAGCCACGCCCCCATTACCATCTAGACTGGGATTGATAGCCACATAGGCCACGCCTCCTTCACTGGGACTAACAGATACACAGGGTGCGTGTGACCTGTTCATAGCTGTATAATACAGTCGGAATAAAAATGCTCCAAAACGCATCTATACCGCGCAACAGATAATTTCACACTGCTTTTCATCTTCCCAGTCAACCAAGCGCGTGTGTAAATACCGCAGAGAAGCTGTGATGACTCTGTACATCATCTGCTTCTCTCAAACCACCATCTTTTATTGATCCCGCAAAATGACCTGCACCGGCGACCTGCTCATGTAGACAGCGGTAAATTAATAATAATGTAAATGCTACAAGGTGTTTCTCAAACTTCTTTATTAAATAATTCCTCACCAATCATAATCAAGAGTAGCATTGGTACATTCTGTAAACATACAGTACACTGCCGCTCTCCTTCACACCCTTCCCCAACTCTAATTCACTTCATTTAAACTCACGGTTGCCAGATTTCACTAGAAAAGTCGACTACAGTTTCCATGCTTTGATTTAATCCCCCAAAAACACAATCTTTTCAGCAGACATGGCAACACTGTACTGGGGAATTAATCTAACAGGAACAACTGATAAACAAACATAAAACTGCTAAAATATAAAGACAGAAAATGTGCTTAATTATAAATAAGTCACTTAATATAAAAAAAGATATATAAATAAAATGAGAAATGAAATAATGTTTAATTACTAAAATCAATTTGACATTAAGCTTAGTTCGCTAACACATTAGAAGGCTATTAGCTTTTTTCCTAATATGGATCGTTTTTGCGTTGGTCTACTTTTAATTGGGACTCTTTATTGTTTAAGATATTTACAAATAAATATTTTATTCTTGTTTATTTATCAATTAACCAACAGTGTTTCTCATTGCTATTATTTTAATTAAATTAACAGTGACCATGAGAAGAGCATTTACATTTAACTGTTTATGACAGACCTCCTGATTAAAGTTTAAATAAATAAAGATTGGTATCTGGATCGGTATTGGCTGTAAAAGTCCTGATCAGGGTGTCAGTAATGAACACCATTAAACTAAAGCGCTGTGGATCTGACAGGTAAATGATCTCACCCAATCACATCCTGTATGAGATTATTCAGATATCTACACAATATACACAGAGCGGGTCGAGAACTGACTCCAGACCAGAACCATGACAGTGGAAAATGTCTAATAGTGGAGCTTTAAATATATTGAAGAGGAGCAGACTTCTAACACTGATGTTTATTGTATTTGTTTACTAGGTAAACAGGTTAACGGTTGTTTTTTGCAAACAATCTGTAAAATGCACTGAGAATATTACATGTAGTTTATCAGAAGGTAAATTAATGTGTCTTGACTCACACTATGTTCCTAAATTCTGTCATCATTGACCAGCTCAGGTTCTCTCATGCTTACTTGTTATATTGTGGCACATTAATGTTCCCATCTCCTAAAAAAAAAAATTTAATCCGTGCTCCTAAATTTTTGGTAAAGAAATTGTTACTGTAGAGCCCTGATACAGAGGCCACGCCTCCTTCATCTCCATGACTGCCACTGATGACTACATAGACCACACCTCCTTCACTGAGACTGAAAGAGACCTCACGCATTAAACTGAAACCCCTTTGGTGGTGTGTGTGTGTGTGAGCGACAGATTTCCCGCTGTCTCTGGTGGGAATGTTTGAGTTATCAGAGTAAACAGTTCACACTTGTCTGGTGAACTCACACCCCAGATTTGTGTTTACATTCTGATACACACACGCATACAGTCAGAGCGACACCTCTGTGTGTTGGGGACTGAGACGAGAGTACAGTGTACACTGAGCTGATTTTCTGTGTGTGTGCGCGCGTGCTTTCACAGGGGAGATCTTTGAGCTGAAGGCCGAGCTGAACAGCGATAAGAAGGAGAAGAAGAGGGAGGCGGTGAAGAAGGTGATCGCCTCCATGACAGTGGGTAAAGATGTCAGGTGAGTTTACTGAAACTGTACATGCCATAAGCTGCACCGAGCGACTTGGCGTGACTCAGGCGGCGATCTTGTCTCTGTGCAGCGCACTGTTTCCTGACGTGGTGAACTGCATGCAAACTGATAACCTGGAGCTGAAGAAGCTGGTCTACCTGTACCTCATGAACTACGCTAAGAGCCAGCCCGACATGGCCATCATGGCCGTCAACACCTTCGTCAAGGTGTGAATCACCTTCGATTATTTATATTATAACGTTTTCTTTATACATTCTACTCCTGGATTTCTTCAAAACCATTAAGAAAACATGAATATGTCACTTATGTATTACAGCGGTGTGTAATCAAGGGCAGGGTGGGATTAGTCAGGAAAATGTTGTCATTATTAATATTAAAAAATGTTGGACAGTGAATTTTGACTGTTATTAAATATAATAGGTTTATTACAGAACATTGAGAAGGGAAATTACTGGGAATTAGCTGCATTTCCCCTCGATTAAACTGAACTGATTAAAGCGCAGCACTGAACCCAGCTGATCTCTGGGGGTTTTTTGAACTCCGCAGGACTGCGAGGACCCGAACCCTCTGATCCGAGCGCTGGCTGTGCGCACCATGGGCTGCATCCGTGTGGACAAGATCACAGAGTACCTGTGTGAACCTCTGCGCAAGTGTCTAAAGGATGAGGATCCCTACGTGAGGAAGACTGCGGCCGTGTGTGTGGCTAAACTCCACGACATCAATGCCCAGCTGGTGGAAGATCAGGGCTTCCTGGACACGCTGAAGGACCTGATCTCTGACTCCAACCCCATGGTGAGGAACCTCCACACCCTCCCCCCTGACTCACTCAGAGTCAATTAACTCATTAAAATAGCGTTATTATTTAACTATACCTTTTTATTTTTAGTGTTGAATTGTATTACTGAGTATGTATTATATTATTTGAAAACGTTTTACCTTTTAATTATGATGTTATAAAATGAACAAACATAAATATATTGTAATAAAATAACGGCTATAAATGTAATGAGAAATGAAAATAACAAACTCTCTGATCATAAAGAGTGAAAATGTTTTGGGGGATTAACCACAGCTCCGAGTTCTACTGCTGCGGTACCGCAGTTCTACTGCTGAAATAGTACCGCTGCACTACCGCAGTTCTGCTGCTGAAGTACTGGTACCGAGTCTGGTTATGCTGGTTACAGTGGTGTGACAAAGTGTTTGCCCCCTTCCTCATTTCCTGTTCCTTTGCATGTTTGTCACACTTAAGTGTTTCGGAACATCAAACCAATT
>JAFFST010055686.1:20510-30904 GCA_022414735.1 Noturus placidus
CCTCCCTCCCTCTCTTCCTCTCCTCTCTCTCTCTTCCTCTCCTCTCTCTCTCTTCCTCTCCTCTCTCTCTCTTCCTCTCCTCTCTCTCTCCTCCTCTCCTCTCTCTCACTCGCTCTCTTCCTCTCTCTCACTCGCTCTCTTCCTCTCCTCTCGCTCTCTTCCTCTCCTCTCGCTCTCTTCCTCTCCTCTCGCTCTCTTCCTCTCCTCTCGCTCTCTTCCTCTCCTCTCATACTCTCTCTCTCTCTTCCTCTCCTCTCGCTCTCTCTCTCTTCCTCCTCTCTCACTCTCTCTCTCTTCCTCCTCTCTCTCTCTCTTCCTCCTCTCTCTCACTCTCTCTCTCACTCTCTCTCTCTTCCTCCTCTCTCATACTCTCTCTCTCTTCCTCCTCTCTCTCGCTCTCTCTCTCTTCCTCCTCTCTCTCGCTCTCTCTCTCTCTTATTCCTCTCTCATACTCTCTCTCTCTCTTCCTCCTCTCGCTCTCTCTCTCTTCCTCCTCTCTCTCGCTCTCTTATTCCTCTCTCATACTCTCTCTCTCTCTTCCTCCTCTCTCGCTCTCTCTCTCTTCCTCCTCTCTCTCTCTCTCTCTTCCTCCTCTCTCACTCTCTCTCTCTCTTCCTCCTCTCTCTCTCTTCCTCCTCTCTCTCGCTCTCTCTCGCTCTCTCTCTCTTCCGCCTCTCTCTCGCTCTCTCTCTCTTCCTCCTCTCTCTCGCTCTCTCTCTCTTCCTCCTCTCTCTCTCTTCCTCCTCTCTCATACTCTCTCTCTCTTCCTCCTCTCTCATACTCTCTCTCTCTTCCTCCTCTCTCTCGCTCTCTCTCTCTTCCTCCTCTGTCTCGCTCTCTCTCTCTTCCTCCTCTCTCTCGCTCTCTCTCTCTTCCTCCTCTCTCTCGCTCTCTCTCTCTTCCTCCTCTCTCTCGCTCTCTCTCTCTTCCTCCTCTCTCTCGCTCTCTTCCTCCTCTCTCTCGCTCTCTCTCTCGCTCTCTTATTCCTCTCTCATACTCTCTCTCACTCGCTCTCTTATTCCTCTCTCATACTCTCTCTCACTCTCTCTCTTCCTCCTCTCGCATACTCTCTCACTCTCTCTCTTCCTCCTCTCGCATACTCTCTCTTCCTCCTCTCTCTCACTCTTCCTCCTCTCTTTCACTCTCTCGCTCTCTTCCTCCTCTCTCTCACTCTCTCGCTCTCTTCCTCCTCACTCTCTCTCTCTTCCTCCTCACTCTTGCTCTCTTCCTCCTCTCTCTCACTCTCTCGCTCTCTTCCTCCTCTCTCTCACTCTCTCGCTCTTCCTCCTCTCTCTTCCTCCTCTCTCTCGCTCTCTTCCTCCTCTCATACTCGCTCTCTTCCTTCTCACACTCTCTTTATTTATTCATCACCTTGACTGCTGTTTTTATGACTCGCATGTGTTCTCGCAGACCGATCATGACTGAGGAGGGACATTTTATCGGTTTATTTACTATATATTTCAAATGCACAACTACAAAAATATTTATTCGTCTTTTAACCCTGAAGAAACCCACACGTTTGAATACGACTGCTTTTAAAATTTTATTGTTGTGATTGTCTGATTTATAATGATTTTATTCAATACGTGTTTACTCTAATTCTGAACATTTGTGATTATAATTCTCTTATTTTAATAACAGTTAGCATTATTTCCCCAGGGACAGATTTCTATATAAAAACTATATTCACATGTTCTGAGATGCAGCTGTGTGAAAGAAATTCAGCTGTTGAAGTTAATAGACTTATTTACGTAGTTCTTGGTGCAAATTTGTGTTTCTCAGGACCACGATACATTTAGACTCTTTACGCTGAGCGGGGGCCAGATGTTCTCAAACACTTGGACATTTCCTCATTAAAGCTGTGCATTCTGCATCTTTCTCTTCATTTCTTCTCACTGCACTCGATTACATTCTCTCTCTCCATCTCTGTGTGTGTGTTTACCCTCCATCAGACGAGCTCACGCAGCAGGGCGGACAGGCGGTCTCCCGCTCCACACACTGACTATAGAGAGGGAGAGGTGTGTGTGGATGTATTATTAATCACAGATTAGTCTCGTAGTCAGTGTGTGTGTGTGTGTGTGTGTAGAAGCAGGTCCCCTGGTGCTCATGGGGGTTTAGATGATCAATCCGCAGCACTACTGCACACTGATGGTGTTGCTTCTGCTAGTGTATACTGTAGTTGAGAAGGTAGCGTCCCACAGATACCACAGCTACAGTAGATCGCGTTTGATTGGCAGTCAAGTGAGCAATATTGTCTAATAGAGAAACATGGAACTGTTGCACCTGATGCCATGGCGGTGTAACCATGACAAGCATGAATATCACTTCAAGATCACGTATATAGGTATAGTGCTCAAAGCAATAATGAGACCCAAGACGTAACCGTAGCTACCATCGTAGCTGATCTTCAGTTTGGTGAGTAGTTGTGGTTGTCGCAGGAGACGTGTTTTGATATCGGAGCACTCTGTTAGACCTTTCCATGCTTCCTCCCTCCATTTAGTCATTTCACTGCTTCTTGTTTTGCCCCCTTCACGCTCCTGAGCTCCACATCATACCCTCGAACCCCGGTGCTACTCTCTAACCCCCGTGTTTCTTTTTCCCTGCAGATGGGTGGAGACATCGCCGGCAGTCCTGCGGTAAGTCATCAACTATCTTACTAAAAATCTATTCAGTGTTGGGGACATTCCTAATTTTGAATATTCGTGCATGTTCATGCGTATTCATGTTTCTGAGGCTATAAAGGTCATTTTATATATATATATATATATATATATATATATATATATATATATATTAGGCTATTTCTTCAACTTTTAAAACTAATTATCTCCAGAGGTTTTTTTTATTGTTGAATGTGATGTGTACGGCGACTTTAAGAAACTTAATGGTTCACGAATTTCTCTCCGTGTGTCCAAAGATGGGCATGGGTCTCGGGGGCCCTCTTGTGGGAATGCCAGCGGGTTTTGGTGGTGCCCCGGCTGTCGGCGGTGGTCTCAGCGACTTGTTTGATCTCGGTGGGGGTGTCGGCATGGCGACAGGAGCCTATGTGCCACCCAAAATGGTGAGCATGTTGGTGAAGGCTCCGTGTGTGTTCGTGATTATGAGCAGTGTGAAAGCTAACCGCTATTCCAAAGTTTAAGTGTGATGTTAATCTAACACACCTGATCCACTCAGACTTGAGGGAATATATAAAAAAAGAACGTCTGTTTAAATCAGATCTGAGCATCTGGCTTCTGTTAGTGTGCTTAAATCTGAAGTGTGACACGCCCATTAGGATAGAATTAAGTGAACTGACATACACCCACACAGTATGTGACTTCATAACCAAAGCTCCGCCCACAACCTTCTCGGTCTGTCTGTGTGCAGCTGTGGCTGCCAGCCATGAAGGCTAAAGGGCTGGAGATCTCAGGAACGTTTGCTCGGCGTGGTGGTGCCATCCACATGGATCTGTCTCTCACCAACAAGGCCATGAGCGTCATGACTGACTTCGCCATCCAGTTCAACAAGAACAGGTGAGAATCCGAAGATTACAGATTTCCATATGTTTCTCAGGTTCCTCCTCTTCTTTTTGCTTGAGTATTTGGTCTCGATGCAGCATCAATAAGTCCATAAGACACCGTTCTGTTTCCTTTTGATCAAGGTTTTTTTATTAACATTTTCCAACTTAAACATATATACAGCAAATAAACAAAACAAAACCACCCCTCCCCCCAGTGCCAGAACATACACAGAACATACATAATACAAATTGGGCTGGGGCCTGTCTGCATCGATCACATATGGGGACACCGTTCTGTTTCCTGATGATGCGGCTCCTGTTGATAAGTGTGCTAGGTCACTCGATGGAGTGGACAGGTCATGAAGATGAAGACCTTTCAGACCTTTGATGAAGATCAGGACCTTTCAGACCTTTCTGTCAATACAAGCACATCCAGACAGATCCTGATCAATACTGTATCACTCCGTATTCATCCTTTCTGCGTTTCTGCTGCACAAACACATCATGCAAACCTGACATGCTTCAAGCATTTCCTCTAGCAGCTCCACTCTCGCGTGGTGCGATGGACAAGTGTTTGCCCTGTCGTCTGGAGATCACGAGGACAAATCCCAACGATGTGACTGCCGTCGGTGACTAGTAGTCATTGCAACGCTAACCGACAGTCAACGCTAACTACCCCTCATGTATGCAGAAAAGGCGGATCGTGCATTTTTTACTTGGCTGAACCTAAATTACGGATAAAATCAATGGGGGGAAATGCAACAACAGCAGATGGGCTAATCAATATCTAGAATGATGACAGCTATGTAGGTGTTTTGGCCTCGTCTGTATTAATCGATCATCTGGAAGCCCCGCCTTCTTCCTTCCTCTTTCTTGTTAGTAATTTTTTTGATTTTCCCACACGAAAGATGCGCAGGGGTGGCGTCCTCGCTTTTCTGACCTCAAGAGGAAAGTGGTTAGAGGTCGATCGATTAATGGGTTTTGCCAATTAATCAGCACCGATAACTGATTGCTGGAACTAAATATCCAGGGCGATGGTTTTTCCTGGTTGCGTCTGTTGCATGAGCGGCTGAGGAGGGTCCACTGTCATTATACAGTACGAGAGCGGCCTCTAGAGGCAAAATAAAAACTCACTGACCCATTTTTGTCGTGCAATTTGAAGTGTTTTTTTGGTGGGGTTTTTTTTCTTAATTTTATTGTCTATTTTTATTTGCTATTTGGCGTGTTAATTTTTGGTTCAGTTTGGATGTATATCTTTTATTTACTTTAATATTGAAATTTATGTTCAGTTTAAAAGTACAGAACATTTTTCATGGTATAGTCAGTACTGTTTATTTTTATAATGAAGTTCAGCAGTATTTTATTTTGTGTGTTAGTGAATGAAAATGTATCAGTTCTAAAAACTATCGGTTGATTAATCAGTTATTGGCAGGTGGGTACCGCCCAACTTCGTAGTCGGTAACAGTAGAATCCAGTATCGTTGAACCTCTTAAACAGACGAACGATTTCTTTAAATATGGATATGGAAGTGTCGGATCTAACATTACATATACTCTGTGTGTGTGTGTGTATAAAGTTTCGGGTTGGCTCCGGCTGGTCCTCTGCAGATCCTGACTCCACTCAGCCCCAATCAGATGGTGGAGGTGAGCCTCCCGCTCAGCACCAATGGCCCGGTCATGAAGATGGATCCTCTTGCCAACCTCCAGGTAAGGTTCCCACAATGTTTCACACCTCATTGAGCTTACTCTTTCATGCTGCCGGGCCAGTATGAATTTTTCAGAGCGTGAAACACTCTGGCCATACAGCTCATCTTTTTTTACTTGTTTATGCAGCATGACCTTAACACGCACTCCATAACCTACGATGTGTGCGAACACACTATCACCACTGTGTTACCGTATCAGACGAGAAAAAACAAACAAACAACGCAAGTTTAAGCGTCTAGACCTGAATTTCCCTAAAGCTGCTTCATATCTGCATTAGACATGCTTCACAAATGAAATAAGCCTGAAGTGAAGTTGAACACTTTGTGCTTACTGGCAATATGACATAGTACTGTTCCAGGCTCGGTGGATAATTAATCAAGTTATCAAGTATAGAGTAATACTTTAATAAACTCCAGATAAATATATGTAAAAAGTCAGTGAACCATTAGAGGTTAGAGATGCTGAGTCAGTGGATCAATAATATAGATCAGTAGTGAAATAATTGGTTCTGAATCAATAAATCAGTAATATAGTAATAGACTCTGAATCAGTAATATAGTAATAGACTCTGAATCAGTGAATCAGTAATATAGTAATAGACTCTAAATCAGTGTATCAGTAATATAGTAATACTCCTCAGTGAATCAGTAATATAGTAATGGACTCCTCAGTAAATCAGTAATATAGTAATAGACTCTAAATCAGTGAATCAGTAATATAGTAATAGACTCTGAATCAGTAATATAGTAATACTCCTCAGTAAATCAATAATAGACTCTGAATCAGTAATATAGTAATAGACTCTGAATCAGTGAATCAGTAATATAGTAATAGACTCTAAATCAGTGAATCAGTAATATAGTAATACTCCTCAGTGAATCAGTAATATAGTAATGGACTCCTCAGTGAATCAGTAATATAGTAATAGACTCTAAATCAGTGAATCAGTAATATAGTAATAGACTCTGAATCAGTAATATAGTAATACTCCTCAGTAAATCAATAATAGACTCTGAATCAGTAATATAGTAATACTCCTCAGTAAATCAGTGAATCAGTAATACTCTAAATCAGTGTATCAGTAATATAGTAATACTCCTCAGTAAATCAGTGAATCAGTAATATAGTAATAGACTCCCCAGTAAATCAGTAATATAGTAATAGACTCTAAATCAGTGAATCAGTAATATAGTAATACTCCTCAGTAAATCAGTAATAGACTCTGAATCAGTAATATAGTAATACTCCTCAGTGAATCAGTAATATAGTAATAGACTCTGAATCAGTGTATCAGTAATATAGTAATACTCCTCGGTGAATCAGTAATACTCTAAATCAGTGTATCAGTAATATAGTAATACTCCTCAGTAAATCAGTGAATCAGTAATATAGTAATAGACTCCCCAGTAAATCAGGAATATAGTAATAGACTCTAAATCAGTGAATCAGTAATATATTAATACTCCTCAGTGAATCAGTAATAGACTCTAAATCAGTGAATCAGTAATATAGTAAGACTCTGAACCAGTGTATCAGTAATATAGTAATACTCCTCAGTGAATCAGTAATATAGTAATAGAATAATTTCCGATACTGTCAGCATCCGTGGATTAAACGCTTAACAGTTCATATCATTCCAACATTTATATCTGTTTATTTTCTTTGAGGAAAGTGTAATGAATATGCACCCTTGTGTGTCTACCTCTTATTTTAACAGGCTGTAGAATTAATGATATTTTATATATTTATTTTGTATTTAATCCAGCTGTTTGAATTAGACTTGAAGTCTCAAGTGTTTGATGTGTCTCCGTCTCTCAGGTAGCGGTGAAGAATAACATTGATGTATTCTACTTCAGCTGCCAGTACCCCATCAGCCTGCTGTTTGTCGAGGATGGGAAGATGGGTAAGTGTGTGTGTGTGTGTGTGTGTGTGTCTGTGTCCTCAGTAAGAGCCCGGTCTCCTCTTTGACACTTCAAACCTAACGTACGTCAGCAGAGAAGGTTCAGATGACGTCATTGGCCTGATGAAATATTACTTCATGTCCTTGGGGTGTGTGAGTGTGTGAGTGAGTGAGTGATGCAGCATGTGCTCCATATTAATGTTTACATGGGTCATGTTTTATTCCCATTTTTGTCTTTGTAAAAAATGTTTTATTTATTTTTTAAATTTTGTTTTAAGTTCACATTTAAGGCTCATGTTAATCTGTAAAGGGGGTGGGGCTAATGTTCGTTGATCATATAGATGATAGTTGTGCACACAGTAGTACCTACACATTACTCACACATTACTCAACATGCACTTCGTCGTACAGTTCAGAATTAACATGAGAAAGAGAGAGAGAGTGTGTGTTCCCCCCCTGCAGTTCCTCCAAATGGAGGCTCGAGAGTGTCTCTGTGGGAAGTGCTGCTGAACACAGAATTGTTCTCATCCCTTATGTCCTGTTCATTTTTCTCTTTCTCTCTCTCTCTCTCTGCGTAGATCGTCAGGTGTTCCTGGCTACCTGGAAGGACATTCCCAGTGAAAATGAGGCTCAGTTTCAGATAAAAGACTGCCACCTCAGTGCAGGTGAGTTGATTGGTACCCCTTTCACAGGTACGGGTATGTGAAGGGAAAACACACACACAGGGACTTGACCAGGGTATGGAACATTTTCCACAAACCAGGAACTGTGCGTGCGGAGCTTGCTGATTGGTCAAATGCAAGCTTTAACAGTGACCAAGTTTTTTACCCTCTCTTTTTTTTCAGTAGAGTTAACTGACTGAACCACCCCACACACACGGCTAATTCATTCCACCCTCAGGCTTTTGCTCTTTATGCCACTCCAAAACTTCTATTCTCTCTCTCATCCAGATCAGACATGAATGAGAAGAGAGTTAAACAGACCATGTGTAAACTGTAAAGATGGTGACCATCTGTATTGGAGGATTAATTAGAGGAAGTGGTCTATGGCAGTGGTTTTCAAAGTGGGGGCAGTGGCCCCCTGGGGGGCCACCAGGGGGCGCCAGTGGGTCCTCAGCAATGTGGTGTGAAACAAATTCACACTCAGACAACCACACACACACACACACACACAATCAATTCCTAATGTAATGTAAAGATTTAATCATTAATAAAATGGGGGATATATTCAGAAGTCTGTATTGTTAATGCGTTTTAAAGACATCTTGCAAAAGAGGGGCCTCGGTCAAATGTTAATGCCATTTGGGGGGCCTTATCCTGGATAAGTTTAGGAACCACTGGTCTATGGTAATTGTTGCTCACTGCAGTTTAATGTAAACGAGTGAAACGCTGAACGATCAGAGCGTAATTATGAGGTTTCTTTCAGTCTGACAGGAAGTGAACAGCTGCAGTACAGGAAGTAAACGGTGTGTTAATGTGAATCGGTAGATTTAATGCGTGTGTGGTGTTCTCTCTGCCCTCAGACGCGGTCAGTAACAAGCTGCAGGGCAGTAACGTATTCACTGTGGCCCGACGCACAGCCGACGCCCAGGAGCTCCTCTACCTGTCCATCAAACTGACCAACGGCATCTGGGTCCTCACTGAGCTGCGTATACAGAGTGCTAATCCCAACCACACGGTACGGGGAGTGGGGGACTGAGAGAGAGACCAGGGGGGAGAGAGAGAGGAATACAAAGGGGGAAAGAGAGTGAGACAGAACAAGAGGGAGAGGGGCACAGAATGAAGACAGTAAGACAAAGAGCCTGAGATGAGTGAGCGTGAGGAGGAGAGAGAGGAAGACAGACAAACACAGGTGGGTGTAGGGACACTGATGGAGAGACAGGTGGTTTTAGGAAGACAGATGGGTAGAAAGACAGAGACCGATATACACTCGCGCATGAATATAATATAATATATATACACACACACACACACACACACACACACTGTCTTTGTCGTTCTTTCGGTCTCATCACTCTCTGACTGTCTCACTTTATTCTAAAGTTCTGTCTTTCTTCCTGTGTCATGTGCTCATTTTGTTCTTGCTAGGTCTCTTTCATTTGATCTGTCCATCACTGTTTCTGTCTTGCTTTGTCATTCCTTCACACTATTCCATCTCTCTCTCTTTTTCTTTCTCATTGTATTCTCTAATCTTTGACACTCTCGCTCTGCCTTTTGTTTCTAGGGCTCTTTCTGTCCCCCCCCACTCTCTCATGCAGTATTAAAGTTGCACATATACAGTTCCAATAACATGTGTGTGTATGTATCGTGGTTGTTTCCTACATGTTAATGTGTGTCTTTACCTGTTTCATATACGCGTGTGTCCTTGTCTGTGTGGGGAAACTGCGACTCAGGATCTGGAGGTTGGAGTTACTTTCTGAAATCTCTCTCTCTCTCTCCTTTTCCCTCCCTTTCTCTACCCCTCTATTTCTTTCTCTCCCCCTCTCTTTTTCTCTCCCCTCCCTCTTTCTCTCTCTCTCCTCCATCCCTCTCTCTCTCCTTTCCCCTCTCTTTCTCAACCCCTTTTTTCCTCTCTCTCTCTCTCTCTCTCTCTCTCTCTCTCCACAACTTGATTAGTTCATTGAGACGGACCCCATGTTTATCATGCACGTGTCTGTCTGTGCTCTCCTTGACCCGTTTTATACCCGAACCTGCTGTTCCAGAGAAATGAACTAACCCAGATGATGAAGTAGAAGATCGATCAGCAGAGATTTTTTTAAAAGATTGGAGGAAAACTTGCTAAGAGAGAAATAAACAGAGGTGCTAGCTTGGCGGCGACGTGCTGCCTGAGCCTGTTAGCTAAACACAAGCTTAACGATGCTGCAGTTAAAGACAGGTAAATAAAATACCGCCACACTACTTTAACGTTAAACAACACAGACTTTACGCGACGATGGCTGTAAAGACGCCAAAAACCTCTACCAATGGGTTACAGGTCGGTACTAAATGACTTTAGTTGCCGTGGTTACGGCGTGAACTCTAATTTAGTTTATTTCGCCGTAGCCGTGGAAACTGAAGTCGCTAAGCAACGCGTGTATCACTATGCCGCAGCTTTCGGTGTTTGTGGTTAAACTCTGTGCTTATAAAACTTTAGGAGATTCCAAAGTGGACATACGGTGATGAAGTTTCAGAGACCTGGACGTTTTTACAGTGTACATATATCTGTGTAAAAAAAACTCCAGTGGAATGAAGTCACCTCAATCTCACCACTTTTAGCAGACTTAACACTATAACGGCGGTTATATGAACCC
>JAFFST010055689.1:0-10992 GCA_022414735.1 Noturus placidus
GCTCCAGACGGGGCCCCCGGGCTTCCTCCGGGCAGGGTACCTCCTCCTCTTTTAATTTTCTTCATGAGGGTTTTTGAACCATTCTTTGTCTGGCCCCTCCCCTGAGACCACTTTGCCTTGAAAGACCTTACCAGGAGCACAAGACTCCAGACAACACAGCCCTCAGGTTCATAGGGACACTCAAACCTCTCCACCACGATAAGGTGACGGTTCCCGGAGAGGTACTCTGCTTTCATGGACATCAAAAACAAATGCAAACAAAACACAGATTTATCCAACAACTATATAGCTTTATTAAATATAGGTGTGCAACAATTATTGGCACCCTTTTAGTCAATACTTTGTGCTACGTCCCTTTGCCAACATAACAGCTCTGAGTCTTGTCCTATAATGCCTGATGAGGTTGGAGAATGGGATCTGAGACATTCCTCCATACAGAATCTCTCCAGATCTTTCAAATTTTGAGGTCCATACTGGTGGACTCTCCTCTTGAGTTCACCCCACAGGTTTTCTATGGGGACTGAGATGGCCATGGCAGGCCCTTGATTTTGTTGTCAGTAAACCTTTTTTGTGTTGATTTTTATGTATGTTTTGGATCATTGTCCTGCTGGAAGATCCAACCACGGCCCATTTTAAACTTTCTGGCAGAGGCCGTCAGGTTTTCATTTAAGATCTGTTCATAGTTGATAGAGTCCATGATGCCATGTATCCTAACAAAATGTCCAGGTCCTCTGGCAGAAAAACATCCCCAAAACATTAAAGAGCCATCACCATATTTAACCATGGGCATGAGGTACTTTTCCATATGGCTACCTCTCTGTGTGCACCAAAACTACCCTTGGTGTTTATTGCCAAAAAGCTCTATTTTGGTTTTATCTGACCATAGAACCCGATCCCAGTTGACGTTCCAGTAGCGTCTGGCAAACTGAAGATGTTTGGGTTTGTTTTTTAATGACAGTAGGCTTTTTTCTTGAAACCCTTCCAAACAACTTGTGGTGATGTAGGTGACTTCGGATTGGAGATGGAAAGATTTTCTGACCATCCATCGATCCATCAATCCTTTATACTGCTTATCCTTTCCTTCAGGGTCACGGGGAAACCCGTGTATTTTCTTACAGCCTCTTCCCATTTTGTGAAGCTCAACAACCTTTTGCTGGACATCACAGCTATATTCCTTGGTCTCACCCACTGTTATGAATGACTAAGGGAATTCGGCCTATGTGTTACCTTATATTTATGCACTTGTAAAACAGGAAATCATGGTTGAACAATTTCCTGTTCCTAGTCACCCAGATGTATTAAATTTTTTTTTTAAATATCAGTGGGAAAATACTTCAAATATATTTTTCTCATAAGAATTCATAGGGGTGCCAATAATTAATGCACACATATTTAATGTTTTTTAAATTATTTTGGACAAACCTGTATTGTGTTTGCAATTGTTTGATATCCATGAGAGCAGAGTATTTTTGTGAATTTTTTTAAACAAAAGGTTAAATAATAAAGACAATTTTTCACAGCCTTCTTTGCTCATATTTACCAAGGGTGCATATATTATTGGAGGGCACCATGTCTATCTATCTATCTATCTATCTATCTATCTATCTATCTGCATCTATTCAACTCTAAAGTTTTGGCATTGTAACGATCTATCCAACCAAGTATCGACAGCCTATCTGTCCAACTCTAAAAATATTGGTACCCTACCTAATCTATTTAATACTACAAGTATTGGTACCCTATCTATCCAACTCTAGAAGTATTTTGCCCCATCTATCTGTATCTCTTTCTTTCTTAAAACTGCACATTACCTTCAGATTTCAAACTGATAACTTTTTTAAACTTTCAGATGAGCGTTGTCAAGCCAACATCAAAGTTTCTCATGACAAACTTTAACTGTCTAGTTGTTGTTTTTTTAACTTGTACTACACTTCTTGTGTATGTCAGGGATTGAAAAAAAAAGGCTTACCAGCTATATAATTAACAGCTAAGAGCAGAATCAAAAACTCCCACATGTTCTACGGGAAACCTATGACACCATGAAGAATGTGTTGAGGGTTAGGTTTTCATGCCCAAACCTGAAAGAAAAGAGACAGCCAAAAGCATTTCCCATGGTTTGCTCGCTGGTATAGAATAATGATAATCATGTTAGCATTTTCAGTTTCTTTATCGCAGTGTATCTCTGTTGTGATATACCTTTATACACCTTAGCCGGCAAAGTTAGTCAGTTTTAGTGTAAAAATGACATGATCTGGAGTTCAACTGAGAACAGTCTACAACCACACTGACATTTGACACACTGACACACAACCAGATTTGCTTAATGCAAATGAACAGATTAACGGAAAGATTTTTTGAGTGAGCACAAACCTTATTGGTAGCTGCAGACTTGTGATTTTTAAAGAAACTGGAAGCTAGACCACTAAAACTATAACTAATAATAATAATGTGTTAGCACCCAGTAGCACCAACCTCCAATAATGTAGCTTTTGCATCACTTCTCTAACAAGACATACAGTATAATTTGTACATGCTCTCTGTTGAATTTTATACTTACTTGGGATTTCGTTTTCTGGCGTAGAAGCAGAAACAGAGACAACTCTATTCCGGAAATTGCTGGCTCTCAACAGTAAAGCATTCTGAATAATGCAGGCACAGAATAAGCGTTGACATGCACAGGCCTGTCTACCTGCACTGGAAAACACATCAAACTGGATAATTACGTCAGTTCTGTAAACAATGTGCTAAATGCGACACGGCTAAGCAAGGCCTTCGCTGCCAATAAGTCTACTCATTCTTGTTGCTATTTTGAATGCCAGAATTACCGTTAAATTATAAAGAGAAGTTATTGAAAAAAAACCCTCTCTCATTTGACGATGCTGTTACCTTGCCCCTGTTTGGATCAATTCCAACATGTAATTGGTTCATCTGCTGGTTACAGTGATAATTCCATATAAATCCTACCAACATTCAACCACTCATTCTTAAGAAATTGCGCTAATCAGAACCTTGGGCAGTTGCATGGATGGGCACATGGACAACCCAAAAAAATGCCTAGTGTAATCCCCTAGTGGTGGAAGCATAAAAAAAATATTCCCCAGCATAACAAATCCACCAAGATAACAGTTGTTTTTATTGTAGTGCGAAAGTTGATTGAAACCCTATTTAGACAAAACATAAATTTAACACAATAGGTTAAATAGGTAAAAAAGGGCCAGTGTAGCTGCAGATTTTTAATTCCACACTCTTGCTGCTTTTGGTCTTCAATCAACTATTAGTAGTTGTGGATCATCTTTAGCTGTAACAAAGACGTGCGGCGACACCAGCCCTTTCGGTACAAGATAAAAGACCCCTGAGGAATTTCTAAACATATCTAACTTCAATTGACTTATTCAATTATATTTCTAGATCCATATTTTAATGTACTTCAGAAAGAGAAATCAGCAATTATATGATTGCTTAAATTATACCAATCCTAAGACTGAGTTAAGGTCCTCATTTAAATCAGTAAACCAATAAGTATTTATACTTCTAAAAGAATTAAAGTCGAATTCCACAAGCTCCCTTTTAATTATGCAGTGTTTTTGAAAAACAAATGTCCATTTTAAAGTAAGAAAATGTACACAATGAATAAGACATAAATAAATATATTCAAACCACAACAAATTCCAAGTACTCCATTTGTTTGAATGTAACAGGAAACTGGGTAAATATTTGCCAAATAATAAAAAAAAAGTCAGTCCAACCAAACACCTTCCACTCATAAATCAGAGTTTTCCGACATTAACACTAGAGTAACTCTACAGGTTTTGTGTTTCTGCTGCTCCGACATGTCATGGTCACATCCATTCATCCAACACAGATTCAAAATCCCTGTTCCTTAGGGCTAACAGGCCCAGGTTAACTCTAGCTCAATCCTTTATTGAATTTTAGTGGCTCTCATTCTTCTTTTCTCTTCCTCTCCATCTCTCTCAGCTGTGTCTCAAGCACCTTGAATTTTTGCTCCAGGCGGGCATTGGCATCTCCCCTGAAAGTCGAAGGGCCGATGCCCAGGAGAACACAAGCAAACACCAAGGCAGCTAGTCTCATTGCTGTGGTTTCGGCACTGGCTCCACCATCACTCACAATCAGCCCGAATGTGGCAATGGCAAAGGTGACTTTTAGCAGAAACAACGTTCTTCTAACAACACCTGTAAGCAGACAAACTGCCAAGGACAGCAGCCAGTATCCAAGCACAGCCAGCAAGGCCCAGTAAGCCACGAAGACAACACCTTCAGGGGTGAAGCGCTTGACTGGCATTTTGGCTGGACAAAAAGAAATGTACACTCTATTAGCCCAAAGTGTGATGTTTAAATAATGTGTCTACAAAGAAATCTGTGGCTTGTCTTTTAAGGTTTTTAGGTATTCATTTTAAAATACTAATAATAGCAAATTAATGCACCTTCACCTAAATATTAATATAATTACAAATACACAATTAATACATAAAATATACAATTAATTTCATATTAATTTCCTTTTTACCATTCATCCAAGGACATAACAGGACATAATTTCCATCGTTAATGGCCACTTTATGGTTGTGTGGAATTTATTATTCATACTTACAGTAATAACAATAATTATAATATAAACTCACCATCAATTCCTGCATCACCCAGAAAATCTGTGATGTATGCTGCCACTAGATTCAGAGCATGAGCTGTGGCCTGCGATGTCACTTTTATGGCATCCCCGATGGTCTGTTTAAAGCAATGAAAACAATATTACTTATAGAATACTCTGGCTCTTAAATATGCCCTGACATTTGTAGGCTTAGCACTAGGTACAATAAGAAACCAAATTTTCACCATTAAGTCAAACAACTTACATGCAAATTCTAAGACCTGCAAATTGGTTTTGGGAAAAGATATTCTGAAATACTATAATGTTATGCGTTTTAATATATAGGCCAGATGATTTATCTGACTTGAAAATTCAATTCCACTGAACACTATTTTCTAAAATAAGAAAAACTAAAGATCCAAAGGTGACCCTAGGTGCCAAAACATTCATACATGTCTATTATTTGTTACATCCCCCTTATGCCTACATTCAAGAGCTTTTTCAACAGGTAAGCCTATCATATAGGTTTACCACATATACACTCACTGTGCATTTTATTGGGAACACCTATACGTCCATGAAATTTTCAGTCAGTCAATCATGTGCCAGCAGTGCTATGCATAAAATCATGCAGACACAGCTCTTGAGCTTCAGTGTTCACATCAAACATCAGAAAGGAGGAAAATGTGAACATTGGCTGCTTTGAGTGTTTCAGAAACTGCTGAGTGAGCAGCAGTTGTTCGAACTTGCAGAAAGACTATAACAACTCAAATTTCCACTGTTTACAAACAGTGTTGGTGCCTCAATAAGAATTTTCCACCACCCTAAAAATATCCGGAATGCAATGAGTTTGCTTATAGCAAGAGGTGGGTTACAGTCAGCAAGTATGTACCTGTAAAGTGTCCTTCAGCATATCCTATCATGAGTGCACATAATAAAGGGGACAATGATAATAAATATAAACTTTCCACTGAGTGGCACTTCATTTTGCATGTGAGAAGAGCTAGTTAAACTGGTCAGATTTTAGCACTAGTGTGTTTAGAGAGAAACACATGGCCTTCTTACCTTTTGCAGTGTCTCGACTGACTTTTTACCTAAAAGGGAGACTAGATAGGAGTGAGCATCATCACCTAGGCTCTTAATGGCCGACTGTGCACTTTGCCACATACTCGAGGATGTTTCTGACACAGTACACACACTCTCTCGAGTCAGTGTGGACAAAATAAACACCATGATGACCACAAACTTCGCCATTTTACTGCCTAGACTACTTACACAATTAACAAAATTAATTAATCACAATTAACAGTGAGTTTTCACTTCCGTAAATATAAAACTC
Source organism: Noturus placidus (assembly GCA_022414735.1). Lineage (NCBI taxonomy): Eukaryota > Metazoa > Chordata > Actinopteri > Siluriformes > Ictaluridae > Noturus > Noturus placidus. Next base: position 5,945 of record JAFFST010055689.1, read on the forward strand.
AGTGTATTCCCGATCACTTGTAATAACTATGTAACATTCATGAGGACAATAACGGAAGTAATGCAGATGGCAGATGAGGAAGCCGGAACTCCACAAAGCTTGGAAAAGTGAAGCGTTTCGATGTTTACTCAGTGTGGCAATTTGGCCAGACCTCTGTCCTGCATTTAAAACCAAAACAATTCCAACTAACAAGAAACAAAGTGCAAGTAAAATCATCAACAACAACAACAAAATCCTAACTTCCAACCATCAACGCCTTTTGTGGATACGTATCAAGCAGTCAGCGGCTCAATCCCACACTGTCCCCTACCGCTCTAGATAAGTGCACTACATCGGGAATAATGGCTTTTTACACTCACTAGTCCACTTTATCTGCAATATGGAGCCATTTGGTATCTAACCCTTGGTTTTTCGTGGATTAGAAAAACGCAATACTGCCATCTATTGATAAAGGCAGGTTTTGCCTTGGTTTAGGATTTATACATTTGCAGGACATCTTTAACTCCTTCTTTAAGCCCTAAGCGGCCATGCCTTATTCCAACCCCCCTGTTGTTTTCTCGTGATCTTAACATAACATAAACTGTTTTCTCACAATGTAATTTTATTGTGAGAAAATCTGGCGCTGGATAAATCTTTGCAAGAGGGCGAGTATAAACACAACGAGGCTGTAGTAGATGAGTTTTCCTGTTCGGAGTGATAACGTTTAATGTCCCATACACGTAAAAGCTTAAAAAATTACGAGTGGGGTATTACTGATATATATTATGCCGTAGAATGAAACTTGAAATGTTTTGTGCTTGTGTTGAACCACAGACCTTATTTCAGGCATTTAACCGAACAACCAATCAAAAAAACCCGGGACGACGGAACCGGAAGTTCCAAAATGCTAACTTATTTTCGGGTGTTATGACTAATTCCTGCAGTACTTTGTTGGAGTGCACATCACATTTTTTTTTGTTTGTTTAAACCAATACAATTGTATGCCTTTATAATATTAATAATGCTTGATCCCTGGTCAACCAATCACAATGAAGACATTGGCCTGTATGCGTCTTAATCTCAGCATGGTGTCTGTTTTACATAGGAATAATAATAATAATAATTAATAATATTTCTAGGCGCTTTCCTCTGTAATGTTTGTTGCTCTGTAATGTCTGTAAAGTACTGTTTTTTGTGGTATTGGAGACAAAAGTCACATATTACTTAGACCATTTTTGACAGATTTTATCTTGTCTTATCCGTTTTTAGCATATGGGTCTCTCCTGATACAGATATAATGATACAGATAAATACAGACTTGATATCATGATGCCAAGATGGACTTCAAGACAAACGCCACACATGTTTACTGATAAACAACAGAAACCAGTCAATAAAGAAACAAAACAGCTTGAGAACTGGCACAAATGTGCATCTAAAGTGGCTACTGGCCTCTCAAAATAAACTAATGTACAATTCAGGTGCTGAAGGTGTTGAATGAAATGTGGAAAGACAAATCAGAATGCAAATAAGAGTGTTGGTGCCTTCTTTGGTTTCAGCTGCTGACATGCCTGCTTAATGAGGAGGTATTTGATGAAAATATTTTGGCAAACAGTGCCATAGAAGCTTGGTGCATGACAGTCTGTGCATTATAGTCCTTACTGTTCATGTCCTTACTCCAGCCAAGTACCAGGAATGAAGCAACTTGTAATTTTTCTTTGTAACTGTCTGTATGTTAGAGGTTGGAAGAAGAACTGAAACAGATGCATAACGGTTGATGAAACACATATTTACAATTCAACAGTGACAGCAGCATTCAAAATAACTATTCAGTGTATATTTACACATTAGGACAGCCACTGAATATAAGATTAAGAGAAAAACCTGGATTATCTCCATGACATCTCTCACAGTTGGTATTTTCATTGTGGTGCTCTTTGTGTGGAGTAGCTTCACATCATACACATGCAAAATACACAGAAGATGCAAAACTTATGTGCAGACCATATTCTGCAATTAGGATCAAACTATGGACTATTTTGGTACTTCCATGCTGCTTGACACCAGACCATCACACCTATATGTGCTTTTTGAACATCCCATTCCAAAGTTAGTCCCCCTTTGCTAACCTGTACTAGATTTTGTAGCATGGCTGTGAGTATTTTCTCAATCAGCCACAAGAACATTATCGAGGTCATGCACTGATTTTGAGTGAGGAAGCTTGGGGTGCAGTCAGTGTTCCAATTCATCCAACAGGCATTCAGTGGGGTTGAGGTCAAGGCTCTGTACAGGCCACTTGAGTTCTTCCACTCCATGTCAAGACAAACCCTGTCTTCATGGCGCTCATTTAGTGCACAATGGCAATGTCGTGCTGTGACAGATTTGGGTCACTTAGTTCCAGTGAAGAGAAATTGTCATGCTAAACATGTAATGCTAAGCAGAATCCTAAACAGTTGTTAATGACCTTTTCTATGAGTGATTTTTGGACCTGAAAGTGGGGACATTTCTGGGCTGTAGTTATGGACAGCTTCTGTTAGACAGCAAGCCTCCCAAATAAAGACTCCTGGGTAGGAGTTAATGAATAGCAGGGAGAAAATATTGAGTTGGTGGGTCACTAGTGGAGAAAGACTGAGAGAAATGAATTAATAGGAAGGTGACAAGGAAGAAGGTGGAGCCAAATCTTTAATTATGTCATAAACTACACTGAGCACTGATCTGAATTTATAGTAATTCATTTGATACCCGTGCTCCAGTGTATTACTAAAAGTACTTGTTGTATCACTGCCTAACACTAATTTCACAAAATGAGAAACATTCAGTTGAAAATCAAATGTTGGTTTATGGTCCATGGTTAAAATTAGGACTTATGAAGACTGTTGTCCTCATGGGCTAACGGAGGAAAGGTAAGGTCTCTTCGAATTGCTGCAACTCCCAAAAGTAACTGAACTCTAGGCTTGTGTGATATAATGATATTAGCCTCCCTACACAATATTTCATATCCAATATACTATATTCTATATCTGGTGAAGTTTATCAGTGATTATATTACATAACCAGACCTGACAACCTTTATGCATTGTAAGGTCCTGTGTAGGAGCTCCACAAAAATATTAGAGTATACTTGTATGAATTATCACACGAAAATCAGTTTTAGTCTGTGCCTATCATATATTCTATATAGTCATGGCCAAAAGTTTGCGATCACTATACAATAAATTATATATGTAAAGTGATCGCAAACTACATTGAAGTATGCTGAGTAAGAAATGAAGCTCTTGCACTTTTGTTTTTAGGAGTTAAGAGTGAAACTTTCCTTTATGTTTGAGATCTTTGACATTTTTGTCTCCTACTAAATGTCATTGTAACTGCACTAGCAATGTCAGAGACATCAGAGTGGCAGACAACCACACCAACAAACAAATCAGCATGGGAATCACAAAACAAATATTCTCAAATATACACAAAAATTTTCACAATTTTTTCTATTTAAATATACAGTAATGTCTGTAATGTCTAATGGTGGACTTTGACTTTACCTAAAGACTAAGACTATGTGTAACTATGTTTCCTTTACATTCACTTAGTAAGGCTAAAAACAGGCACAACTTTGTTATTTGTAAAGCCCAAGTTAACCTTTAGAGTGTACTACACTTTGAAAGCTGCTATCCTTTAGAGGTATTCTTGTGAATGCTTGGGATTGATAAATAAAAAGATATTATCCAGGAATTTACCAGCTAAGAGCAGAATACAAAACCATGTTCCATGGAAAACCTGACACACCTTGAGGAAGAATGTGACACTTTCATTTTCATGCCCAGTCCTGAAAAGCAAAATATAGCCAAAAGCATGTGAAATTAACCTGTACCTCTATTTTGACATACCTAGATCAGTTCCAAAAGCTAATCAGTTCATCTGCTGTTTATAATGTTACTTCCCTTAAATCCTAACAACATTCAACCTCTCATTCTGGATAAATCATGCAAATGAGAATATTGGATGCACACATGGACAACCTGAAAAACATAACACCTTCACCAGCTAGTGGCAGACACATAAAAATAAATGTCCCACTGGAAATACTGATTTGTATGTTTTAAGCACATCTTACCTAATTTTAGTTGACTGATTTAATTGGATTTCTAGATCCATACTTACTTAAAAAAGGATTTGTTTTATAACATGTTCATATTAAAACAAACAAATAAAAAAGAACTGGAATCAGCAATTATACGATTGCTTAAATGAAGCCATTGTAGATTCAGATTCAACTTTATTGTCATTGTGCAGTGCACATGTTCAGAGACAACGAAATGCAGTTAGCCTCAGAGCAGAAGTGCAAATAGCAATAGTTACAAACAAACTTATTTACTGTAGAATTAAAGAGTCACAAATAGATGCAATAATAGTAAATTTTTGCACTTACACCTCTAGTCTGTGCACTTTGCTTCTTCTAGAACTCAATGAAAGGCTCTTGTATGGTAGCACTACTTGTATTGTTCTCTGCCTCATATCGCTTTGCTTGTATTTTTCTCCTTTGTAAGTAACTTTAGATAAAAGCGTCTGCTAAATGAATAAATGTAAATGTAACAATAATAATAATAACTCCAACTTTCACCCATAAATCAGTGTTTTTCCAGCTCTAGTCCAATTGCTTATTTAGTTTTAGTTGCTCTCATTTTTGTTTTCTCTTCCACCTTATCTCGCTCAGTGGTCTTGCCAACTTCCTGAACTTCTTGAATATTTTGACAATGGTAAAGATGAATTTCAGAGGATGTTACACAGCCTGTAATATCTCTTTTATGCCATCCCCAGTGGTCTGTTTAAAGTATTGAAGGAAAGCTCTTAAATATGCCGAGACATATGCAGGCTTAGGTACAAAATGGAATCAATGTTCACCACTGAGTCAAACAACCAATATTCAATTCAATTCAATTCAATTTTATTTGTATAGCGCTTTTTACAATAGACATTGTCACAAAGCAGCTTTACAGGATTATAAACACAGTACACACACAGTAAAAATGAGTAATTATCCCAAACTGAGAAAGACACTGAGTGGCGACAATGGC
>JAFFST010055689.1:47311-71407 GCA_022414735.1 Noturus placidus
GGTTTGATGTTCCGAAACACTTAAGTGTGACAAACATGCAAAGGAACAGGAAATGAGGAAGGGGCAAACACTTTTTCACATCACTGTAGCTGCAGTTGTTGACACGGTTGGAATGTTGTAAAAATTTTATTGCAACACTTTTTATTGTGTAATTTCTACTTTGGCCATGAAAATAACAATCGACGCTGACATGGCATTAAATAATAATAATAATCTTTGTGGCATGGAATATTTCTTTAAAATTGTTCAAATGTCCATGTTAACATGTTTGGTGCAGATTTTTCATGCTGTGAAAAGGTGCTCTTTTGGATTAGTGACTGGAGAGCCTGAAGTACACAGAACTCATTGTCATGTTCAAGGAACTAGTTTGAGACAACTTGCGTTTTGTGACATAATGTGCACACTGTCATGCTGGTAGTAGCCATTATAAGATTGGTAAATTGTAGACCTAAAAGGGGTGCACCTGGTCAGCATCAATACTCAAACTCTATGGAATACAAATGATGCTTGATTGGTATTAAGGGGCTCAAATTGTGCTAAGAAATAAAAAAAAAAATCCCCACACTATTAGACCTCTGTTACCAGCCTGGACTGGAAACCCACGGTAGGTTGCTTCCAAGGATTTATTATGCTGACACCAAATACTAACCCTACCATCTTTTTTGCTCCTCACCACGATTATAGTGCTAATTTTTTTAAATTAATAAGTTAATTTTTGGCACAATGTATTCTAAATATATACTTGTTTTATTATTTTGTTCTACTGAAGAGACATGTAAATATTGATGCAATTTATTTTTATTAAACTACTTTGTCAGTGTGAAATAAAATCAAATACATGCATTAGTGCCATCCCTTATCACTTGTTGTGCTATAAAACTCTTACATAAAAAAAAAAAATCTGTAAAATTTGTATTTGTTGTAAAGCTATACATTATACCAGTACCCCAGGCTCACTTTTAGGGATTCACAGTCTATTGATTGTGTTGGCATTTTTGTGCTCAACATGAATCTGTTAATAAATAGCTCAGAAGTTATCTACTAGGTGTGATAGTGCAGGGAAAACATGAGAATCTTCCATTTATAGGGTCTTTGGGACTGGGATTGAGAACTGATGCTCTGTTTGCTGTATTGGATATGTGCCATTGTGGTCTATCTGATATACATCACCCAGTGAAAAAAGCCTCTTTTGAGGAGGTTTAAAGAAGCAGTTTGCTATCTGCAAGGTGAATTGCAGTTGCAATTAAAACATTCTCAGTTCTCTGTTAAAGAATGGGATCATTCACTCTCTTTCTGCCTCTCCCTACTCTCTCTCGATTTGACACCCCATTTCCTCTTCTTTGTCTAGATGGGATTATGGGCCAGGTGTCTCCTGAGGGGTTGTTATCTCGTCTACAGGCAGAGGGCGCCAACACAGAGTCGGCGTCTGAGGTAAGTGGCTATTCAAGGATGTGACTTGTATTAAAATATCTTTACCTGTATATTAATTGTTGTCACTTAGTTCCATTTTTAGCTATCAGAATTTTTATTAACATTCCCCTTGCTTTCACACACCAATTGTTGTCTCACTCTTGCTGTCTCGCAGGTTCTAGCTGATGAGTTTCTAGAGGGTTCCTTGCCACTAGACTCCTTCCTTGAGCGCTTCCACTCTCTTCGCTGCCTGGCTCACAGAAGACGTGTGTGCGTCGAGAAGCTGCAAGAGATTCTGCGCCAGAGGAACCAAGGAGCCGCAGAGTCTTGTGTGATATCAGAGCCGTGTTCCAATCCGGAGGCCGGATCGGTGTCACCGTGGCAACAGCAGCAGCCCCAGCAACAGTCACAGCAAAAACCCAGCGTGAGCGTCAACCCGCCCAGCTGTGCCCTGCCGTACACTCCATACCCTGTTTCTCCTCCTAGTCAGCCCTGTTCGGCCTCTACAACTGCCCCCTCCAACCCCACAGGTGCTTTTCAGCCCTACTCGAGCCAGGCTGCGGCTTTTACTCCATCCTCAGGCTACCCCTCTGCTCGGCTTGCCTTTGCCCCACCCACATGCCCGTACCCCACCCAACCTGCATTTCCAGCTCACCAAGGTCCTCCTTTTGGGCAGTTTGGCCCTAGTAATGCTCCCTACCCCACCCCATACCCTTATGGAGGTTATAGTTACCCCATGGGCTCTAATATGCCTTCTTCTCAGTCACCTACAGGTAGGCCACTTTATAGGCCAGGCTTTGGTGTACCACAGCCGTACTCCTGAACCAGTCTCTCTCTCCCTCTCTCTCAATCCCTCATCTCTGTTCTGTTTATTCCCTCCCACCTCTTTTGCCTCCAATCGACACCCGCAATATTTCTCCTCCTGTTTGAGGCTTGCACAAAATGTTTGACATTGGGTTACCATGTGGGCCCCCCCCCCCCCCCCCCCCCCCCGACACCTCAGTGAAAGACTTGCTCCAAAAACCTCTCCGAGACCAATATGGATGTCCATCAACTTTGGACTTGGTTTAGTTCCTGGCTGTTCTAGCATGTTTCGAGATCTGAGATTTGAAATTGATGATTGTGTTGATTGAATTTGCCTTTGTTTTAATTTACAGTAATTCAATGGAATTGTGTTGCTGTTTGGCCTCTTATGGCTATGGTACATAATTCAGAATCATGTATTTTTTTATTTAATGAGTAATGAGAAACATCACACTACTTAATAATATGAATCATCTATCGCCTGCTGTTTTCTGGTATGTCTAGCCGCTCCCCCAGAGAAAACACCACCACTAACATTCACTAAAGACACAAACTACTCCACAAACTGTCTACATGTTTAACACCACATTTTCAGATACTTTTATTTTGGTGGATTATTTGACCCCTGAATCATGTTACGAGAGTAGTCGGTTCTGTATTTAATGCAATGGTGCACCTGCTCCTTCCCACCAACCCCCTCCCTTGAACTAACTTTTTGTTCCTCCCATCTCCTTCACTCTTTTCTTAAGCTTTTTATCTTATTTTTGTTCCTTTTTGTTTTGTTCACACCTTCCTTGCGCCATGTACAGTTTGTTGAATGAGAACATTACATGAAGGGACTGTTTAAATACTTTAGTGAAGACTGTGTGATTTGTATAAACAGATATTAATAATAATGGTAAATAAAAAAACAAGGGTAATATAATATAAACATATCTTTATCTGCTATAGCACAGTATATGGTGTGGTGTTTGAGGCAGAAGGAACCGTAACACCGCACAGTGAGCATGCGAGGGAGTTTGAGCTACATAACATCTTATGGAGTTTACATACAGCTTTCAGAAACCAGCTTGACACTGAAAATATTTTTAAAAGATTACTCAGACAAGTTAATCTCATAAAGCCCATAATGGTTTATAAGGGCTTATTTAATTAAATTATGAACGTTGTTAATGTTTGGCAAAGCTCTGGTTTCCCTGACATGGGGGTGAATGAAGGCTGTATGTATCTATGGACGTTGTATGTAGTCCCCTGCAGCTGCCCCAACTTTTGGAGTGTGTATCTTCTATGTGTTGACTGGTAGAATGAGTGTTTTCAATCACATTTGCACTCCACAATAACAGCTTCCGTCCCTACGATAAAAGGACCTGGGGGCGAGCCTGCGAACCGTCAGTTTTAGAAAAGATGCTAGGGATAAACTTTTTAATTTTATTTTATCCGTTATTATTCTTAACTTGGAAGAACAATTAATAAAAAAAAAAAATTGAGGCATCCCCAATCAAACCTCGGATGGCTTTAATGATTTAATGAACTCATTAATTATTAAGACTCAGGTTTGGAGCAAAAGCCTGTCTGTGGCCCATCCTCAGGACCTGAAACGAGGGAGTAAGCTGATATGAAATAAAGAAGGGGAAACTGGGTGTTTATTTAGTCGCACACTGTGATGTGCAGCATTAGAGGAAAAGCATTCTGTGGGATTGATGGTGATGACTGTAGCCTGTTAAGTGTATTATTTTTATTTTTATTTCCTTTGGTGTGGATATTAAACACTGAAGTTGATCTATGAAAGCTGTCTGCATTATTCTCATGCTTGAGCCTCTTTCCTGGAAAGGGAGATAGATTACCTGTTTTGCCCTCGTTAGTGAAATCAGATTTTTAGAGTTCAGTCAACAAACGTTTACTATATATATATATATATATATATATATAATGTATATGTATATATATGTATATGTATATATATATGTGTATATATATATATATATATGTATGTATGTGTATGTGTATATATATATATATATATGTAATGTAACTATGTATGTATATGTAATGAATCTTAAATACAGTTAGCACATCCTCAGTGATTTAAACTTTAAGAGACATTAAGTTTAATGGCTTGTTTTATGGATTTAATTAGGCAAAGCAAAACAGGCAGTTTGACTCACTTTCCAAATGTATTGAAATACAGTTAAAACTGAATCATAATCGAGATTTGAGGAGGTGTGGGGATTTTTGTTTGGCAAACCAGAATTTACGGGCCTTTCAACACCACTACGACTTGGTAAACCAACAGAGCGAAGCTTGACAAAGACCGAGAGAGTGAAGGAGGGGAAACAGGCGATAGGGAAATGGTGTAAAAAAAAAAAAAGAAGAAGAAATGAGCAATAGTAAGATCAAAGACAAAAGATGAGCGACTGGGTATTAGGCTCTTGCATCATTTGCATTCAGTGTTTCACCTTGTCATTTGTCAATTGTCATTTGTTGACATTAAAATTAGGCCTCACTCTTGGTTCTGCTTATTTGAGATTTAAAATACATATATGAATCATCATTTAGCTCTTAACTTTAAAAAAAAAAGGAAAGAAAGAAATAAATATTAGTCTGGTCTGAAGTCATAAAAAGAGGTAAAAAAAAAATAAAACATTTCACTACGTGTGTGTGTGTGTGGTTGTGTGTGTGAGACAAATAACATTGAATTTGAATGATAAAATTGCCGATAAACGTACCCAACGATGTGCAGCACAGTGTTCCAACTGTATTTCTTTAGATAATTTCAAAGATAAAGTCTTTGCAGAATTATAAGAATTTATAAGAATTCATATTTATTACAATCATTAGAATTAAAGTTAGTCCTCTTGAAAATTCTCGCACTCAGTATGGCAATCCCATTAAAATCCTGAATGTTAGTCATCTCAACAGGAAGTAAGGTAAATAAATATTCACAAATATTCACATTCTGTCATCTTGTTTTGATGCTGTAGTGCTTTGTGCGTTGGCTGCACCAAATGCCTTGTTTGTATAAAAATTAACAGATAAAATTACTCACGGCACTGCATCACTATTTCTCGCCCTGTGCTAACACCCACTTATTACAGTCTACATGAATTTTTGGTTCAAGTTTATGATTTTTTTTTCTCTTAGTCTTCCTTTGAAGTGAGGAAACGGAGCAGCGTGCAGAGAGCAACATTCAAGATGTGGAGATGCACTGTATGGAGAGAGTGAGTTAGACAGAGATGATGGGGGAGGAGAAATGAAGACAGGATAGCTTTAACACCTCTGCCTGTTTCCTTTCACTTCATTTGTATGTGTTGCTTGCTCTATACACTGCTTCATGTGTTTTTCAGCTAAGGTAAGAACTTGATATATTTTTGAGTATCTCTTGACACCTGATGCACTTCAATCCAAAATCCTGCTTTAGGATGGCGGTTCAACAAGGAAACGGCTTTGTAGTCCCAGAGTTTCATTAAGTTTCATTTTCCTCCACGTTTCCGCTGACTTCCACTGAAGAACCCAGAAATGTAAACGCAGCATTAAACCTTCATTCACAGAAGGTACAGCTATTCTACTTAGTCGAGTATTAGGCCTTAAACGGATCTGTAGCAGCCCGTCTGCTTTTTAAGATTTAACACTAAACACACAATCAGGGCCTATTACAGGATACAACCCCCCCCCCCCCCCCCCCCCCAAATATCTTGCTGTTGATTTTCTGTGGTTCAGGAAGATCGTATCTTAAGGTACGAAGAGCTCATTTGTTCTTCAAAGACAAAGCTGATTTAAAAGGCACAAGGTCTGAGGTTTTGGAAATTGAAATGTGTTAGTTTTTTTTTTTTTTTTTACTGACTATTGTGTTCTAAGCATTTTCTTCACTTCTGCATACTATTCATAACACATCAGCATGCAACAATTAAATGGGCAGGAAACATATCAATAGATTACATTTTTAATTAAGATTTTAAACAATTATTTTGGACTGACTGTGAAAGGAATAAATTCAGTTAAAACGGTGTCTCCATATTTTCTGCCAGTTACTGATGGAGCGTGTTTTGTTGCTGATGCTCGTGCCCACTGTCCTCGCCAGCTGTGAGTACTACTTTCATTTTTATATTTATTAAATCTGGGCCATGATCTATATTTCAACACCATGTCACCAGAGCATTGATTATAATAAATAATGAACAATCTGTCATATCAGAGATATTCCACAATGAATTCTGCTCAAGATCAAGGACACTTGAGTCAATCCACAGGGCCCACAAAAACATATTTCGCTAAGTTGTCTGTCAAGCAGATATTAGCTGGTGAAATGGGTGTGTATTGTGCAGAACTACATTTAACTTTAGACATTCTAGCATGTTTGAAAGGTTCTCAGACAGACACCAATGTTTCATCTTCTGGCAGCATCTTTCTTAGCGTGCTACACAATATTCTTACAATATTAATGCTCAAATAAGCCTTTAGATGGACAGAGCCCTACCTTCTAGTATTCCGATTATGATAATTTCTTATCATCTGGTTTTAAACTGATGTTTTCTATCAGCAGTAAAAAAATTGTGTTGCGACTATTGCGTCAGAACTATTAATGTTGTCATAAAGATGGAAAAGTGCATAAATATGCCTCTCAGAAGATACTAATTCTTGACTTCTAAGGCATTGTTTCAAGTCCCATAAAACAATACTGTATATATAATGCAGGAGATTCATTTAGTTTATTGCTTGCTTTACAATCACAACTAATTCCTGTATCTGCTCTAAAAAACAGATTAGGAATCATCATATCTAAATGTATTTTTAGATTTTATGAGTTAATATGAGCTTGGCATTTCAAGTTGCTACTGGCTAATCATTATATTAACGCAGCTCAATGTAGATTTTGACCGCACCCTCAAAAATCCTGCAAAGCCTGAGCATGCACTGTGAAACTGTGTTCCAGCCACACTTTCGAAAAAAAAAAAAAAGAACTACAAAATGAAGTATGTCATCTTCGAAAGTGCAATCTACGAAAACAGCAAGAGAGCATGTGAGCAAGGCCACAAATGTTGATTTTGCCAAATATCATGACCAGACACCATTGTAATCATTTATTTCATCTCACAGTATTCTGATAATATTAATATTCTAATTAGGCCTGGATGGATGGATAGAGCCCTACTTTATAGGATTCAGATTATATAGTCTAAAACCACATTTATGTTTATAGCTGTGCAAAGCTCAACCATGTATCACATGAACGTGCGTAAAGTAATCATAAAGTAATGGGAAAAACTACAAGAATAGTTAATTCAGTAATGTCTTTTGCTGTTTACAGTCACAATCACTATTACACTTTCTACACATTCCACACATACTAATTCCTTCATTCCAAAGTGTATACATTTAATCTATCTGTTTCATTTCTAACTATTGAATGCACAGATATTTTGCAGTTGTGGTACTTTTACTATAGAAAAATCTCAAACACAATCTGCAAATGGTTTTTGTTAGACTGTCAGTGTACAAAATTAGTTACGAAGTGCTTAAAATGTGTTGTAATGATAATTTCAGTTTCCACCACTCCCTCAACATATGGTTATCTATACCAGCGGTGCATCTGGGGCCGTCCAGGGGTCCGGGAAGCATAGCCCCAGGGTCTTCTTTTGTTTGTTTATTTTATTTTACAGTGGGGAACCATGAACATTTCTATTATGTATTTATTATGTGATTTTTATGAGAGATCTATGGCTTCTGTATATAGCCAGAATATAATTATGTGTCTAATATTTGAATAGTTGTATTTTGTTCATAAAATAAGTTTGTACTAAGGGGGTCCATGGGATTTATTTGATATTTTAAAGGATCCCTGGCTAAATAGCTGATTTAAAGAAGTGATTGGTTTAATCTTGTGCACTTATAGGGGCTATTAGTGATTATATGATATCTTTCACAAGGACATTTTTTGGAAGATGATTCGCTGGCCCATAGATTGTCTGCTTAAGCATTACTAGACCTAAAACATTTTTTCCCCCAATGTAATTGATCGCGATTTCAGAATTTATCGCATTTAAAGTTTTAGCAAAAGCACAACAAGAATATTTTGCATATTTATAATTTTTAATATAGTTATTTCTGATCCATTTACTGGATTCTTTATCTTACCATAACGTAATCTAATAATTTCTTATAATTGAGTTTTAGATTCATGTTTTATATCAGCAATTAAAATTCTGACTATGTTGCATCTACTGTGTCTAAACTGTAAATGTTGTCTTAAAGACCAAAAAATGCATCAATATCTGCTGATTTTATGTACTTAATCTTATGTATTGTTTAAAGTCCCATAAAACAATATATTTAATACAGAAAAGTAATTCAGTGTAGTGTTTACTTTATCACGACTGATGCCATGCCTTCTTAAAAATTATTAGGAAACATCCATCGTGTTTTAATATGAATAATATGATATAGAATTTAACGGCGTTTATGATTGTTATTAATGACAATGTCAATTTAGAGTTAATGAGTTTGTCATTTCAACTTGTCACTGGCTAATTGTTATATTAGCGCAGCTCAATCTAGATTTCGAGCACACTATCAAAAACTTGCAGAGTTTTTTTTTTGAGTTTGCACAGTGCAAATGTGTTCAAGCCACACTCTGGAAAAAAAGAAAAGAACTACAAAATGAAGCATGTCTTCAAATGCAATCTACAGAAACAGCAAGAGTGCATGTGAGCATGTGGGCAAAGCCGCAACTGTTGATTCTGTCAAATGTCAATACAAAGCATTATTAAAGCTTGTCATGATAAGGCAACAGCAGCAAATATAATTTAGAAAGTTGAGTTTTTGACATGAAAACATTATCACATTCAGTCAGTGGCATAGTGAGAACTGATTTCTAAAAATTAATTCTAATCTAATCTATTTACACAATCGAGTAGTGATGCGCTATGACGGCGTTCATATTTGAGTTTCCACAAACACTACCAGTCAAAAGGCTTTATAACAAAAATGTTTTATCCACTAGTAAATAAATAATGAAAAAAGTAAAGAATTATTCCAGCAAATACCTTAATCTTTGAATTTAAGGACTTCCAAAGTACAGCTACTCACATATTCTAATTTGGAGTGCTTTATTAAAGACAAATGCACATGTTTAGTGAAGCAGTTACTGTACAAATGTAACTTACTATAAGTCTAGATGTGTTTTACAGTTGAAAGTGTTAGTGTAAACTAAAAGAAAAATAAATGTTGTGTGCTACAAGTGCCTAATCAGCATGATCTAGATTGGCTTTTTCCAGTAAGATGCAGATATATTTTTTAAATAAAATATAATGTTGTTCACATATACCCTTTTCTCACTTTGATGTTCTAGTTCTAGAGTATTTAAATTGAAAACATTTCTTTGAGTTTAACCACAAACGATAATAAGGGATGATCAAAACCTTTGCAGTGTGTATTGTGAAGACGATCCTTTACAGAATTTACATTTACTCATTTTGCAAGCTTAATTCACTTACAACCCCAATCAAAGTATAGAGCTGTGTTGTTGAGGTATGATGATTGCACAACTGGCATGCCATTCACCTCTTCTAATATTTTTTGTTATCGTTTTTCAACTTTGAATCTAAGAAAACATGCATTTAACCTCATGTTGACCCAATTCTTTTTTAATGTTTCTTTGCTGGCAATGGCTGCATTTTGTAAATGAGTAACAAGGTTGAACGCAACAGGGTTGAGATTTTTAGATTTTAAAGAAAAGCTGTTTAAAGAAAAGCTGTATATATATATATATATATATATATATATATATATATATATATATATATATATATATATATAGTATGTGTACCAAGTATATAATTTGGGTAGCAGAGCTGTACTTTCAAAGTGAACTTCAGTCAATATCACAATAAGGGGGGGGGGATCATAAGGAAATCTGGATGATGAAACATCCGAATATGACTTATGTGAGTGTGTTCAAGTAACAGGGTTGAGTGAATGTTTTTCATAACCTATAAAAGACTCATGGAAAAGAATATTTCAAACAAATGGATTAACACATTTTTACAAAAATAATACGATTTTTGAAGTGTTCTAATGATTATATTTCAAGGTACAGTAAAGTGTAGTTATAGTGGGCTGGGACAGACAAAAATGATCTAGATAAGTTCTATTAATACTTGAAGTTATTTATCTGAAACATGTAAACAGATTGTTGTTCCCTAAATTTACATATAAATCTCCCACCTCTGGGAATACTGTAATTTTAATTCACAATCTTCTGAGCACTAGCAAAGAGTCTTAACCCCTTTTGTGGCAATGTGTTTTTTTTGTCCAGTTTCAAACCTAAAGCCACTCTAATAACCATTACAAAATACTGTGTAAAATAGTTAAGGTTTTCCCTCTTGTTTTACTTGCAATATTTAATAACCTCGTAGTTTCTATGATTTCTGTTACAGCTACAACTGCAACTTGGAAACTCTCTGAAAATGTTTCTACTACTACTCATTCCAGTCCTCACGAAAATACAAATGAACCCCAAACCACCCATAAGCCCAACATTGTAGTGCTGCCACCTGTAGTGGGCAGGATAAAGGTGAACTGGATGAAGAAAAACCCGTGTCAGGGTTACATACACTTCTTCATCAATTTTACACAAATATTGACGTATCTGTGTTACAACAATGACAAAATTACAAATGCCAACTTGGGCAAGGAGTTATGTGAGGAGAGAAGATGTGGAGAGTTCCTTAACTTCAAGTACAGTGATGCGACTGGTTATATGATCCATGAAAACCTAACTGCAACTAGGGAAAGTCTGTGCAATAAAATACTCCTTACCTGCAAAGGTATGTATGTGTGGGTTCATGTGTGTGTGTTTTCTGTCTGTGTGTGTGTGTGTGTGTGTGTGTGTGTGTGTATAACATGCAATGAAATTTCAGAATCATATTTTGTATACTGTATTTACAGTACGCACTGTATTTCTGTTTCTCAGATGTATACAGCAAAGAACTGGTGGCCTATAAAGTAATAACAGGCTTGTTACTGACACTGATCATTGTCGTCCTTCTATGTCGATTTGCACAGCCAACATACATAGCTTTCCGCAAGAGATGTGAGTCATGGAAACTTTAATTGACATTTTTAACCCCCACGTTATTATTCATTTATTCATAATTATTTTGTATCTACTAAAAAAAAACAATTTATTCAGTTACTACAGTTAGGAACTAGTAGGAATGCATGTACCTGTCATTGTCTCCTAGTAGTTTAAGGGTAATAATTGTTCGTGTTCACTGTAAATACTTTATGTACTTAATACAAGTTTTAATATATTGGTGCAGCATTAACATATATAACATTTGGTTAACTTGTCTTTATTTAATATACTGTAGTTTCACAGAAGCGGAAGAATCGTTGGATCGGCCCAACACAGACTCAGAGTGGTGAGTTATCTCTCTCTCTCTCTCTCTCTCTCTCTCTCTCTCTCTTTCTTCTCTCTCTCTCTCTCTCACACACACACACACACACACACACACACACACGCGCGCGAACAGTCTTGCAGAGGTGAGAACACTCAATATCTTTCACTCTTTGATTTTTTTTCTTTTAGTGTCCTACCATAGAGGGCAGGCCAATTATCCCAATAACAATACAGTGAAGCGGGAGTCCTATCCTGGTAAGTGTTTACACACACACACACACACACACACACACACACACACACACACACACCTCTACTTAGTCTTGATGCAAAGGCTGATGATCAGTTCAAACAGGCAAATTTTATAAGTGTTCACATGCATAAAAATATAATATTAAGTGTCCAAGATCACAGGACAATGGACTGTGCTGAATGCATGACTATTTCTTAATAGTACTTTTTTTTCTCTTGAGTATTTTTTAGATATTTAGGTTTTTTTTTTCAGTTTACTTACTTTTATGCAGCATTCAGAGTGTGGGCCTACTGCACGTATGACATTAAATTCTTGACATTAAATTCTACATAAATAGTGAAAAGTGCAATAATTGTAGGACGTGGAAAATGTACCATGCTGTGCAAAAGTCTTTTTGCTGATAGATGATTTGACTATCAGATATAATGTTTATGCTCTCTACATTAATCAATCAGCAGAATAGACATTTTCAGACATTCCTTTTCCATAAAAAGGGGTTAATAGTGGAACTTTTATACGTCATTAATGAAAACACATTAAATAATAGACCACTTTTAATATAAAGATTAACTTGTATCTTATTTTTTGTATTTATTGTATCTATAAAGTCCAGCTTAATTGCATTAAACAAGTCAGACAGGTCCACATGTTCACCACAGATTCAGTTTTTTTCTACTGCTCTTCATAGTCAAACACTTTTCATTATTTTTGATAGCATTAGTTGCCACACAGAAGAGCAGATGAATCGTAAAAGTTAAACTAGGCAACATAATTTTGCAAACCTGAGCAAACTGACTGTGCAAACTGCATCCGGTAGTAAGTTGTTGTTAGCAGAATTGGTAGGAGTAAGCAAATTCCTTACTCAAATAATAGTACAGTGTCCTTGTTCTTTACTTGAATTAAAGTTTCTTTTAATTCAGAATTCAAGATTAAAAACCTGAATTTTCTGACAGTATATTAGAGCACTTTTGACCAAGAAACCAAGCAACGTCTCCAAACATTAACTAATCGAAACTAACGACAGTTACAGGCGCATCCCAAATGGCTCATATTCTATATAGCCTGATAATTCTGACAGTGCAAACTAGACTGCATGCTTGTCACTGCAAATAACAATCCAAGGTTTTATTTTTCTCAGTTGTTTCGCAGTGTATACCTCCGTTATGCTGGCTTGTGGGTGTACAGATAACCATCCACACATGAAATATAGAAATTCACATCAAGGCATTGTTCGACCCCCTTTACTTCTTGTCACAAAAAGTCAACTGATAGAAGCTTTCCAGAAATATGTAGATTATAAAGTACCCAATCTATTTCTTCTTGAAATGTAGCAAATAAATGTGAAGTCTTAGGTCTTAGAAAATCATAAATACATCCATCCATCTATCCATCCATCCATCTTCAACCGCTTACTCCTTTAAGTACTGCAAAATAGAAGTACAGTAACTTGAGTAGTTACTGTTAATGATTTCCATTTTGACTTTTACCTAAATTCTGCTCACTCACACACACTGGCACTTTGATACAATTAGAATTTTGTGTGTTGCTAGGTTTGGAAAGACTTACGGTAAATCCCAGCCGAGAGCCTTCGTCGAACAGGAACAGTGACTACGACTCATATGGCGGTTAATCTCCTCTCGTACAGTGTAGGAGTTTGTGAAAATACTTCTTTTGAAGGCTCTGATGTTACGTGAAGATCAAAATGGTACTCATAGTAACCAGTCTGATATTAAATTTTGCCAAACTTCAGAATAATGTATATTTTGTAGCATTAGCTAGCCTTTTACTTCATGTGCACCCATATGTTCCATCACTATGGATTTTTGAATACATAAATTTGCTATTAATTTATTGGGTTTTACTTATTTGATTTGCTACAATACATAAATTTGTAATATTTCTGAGAAAACTAGTTCCACCTGGCATGCTAAAGAGTCTTGTTAATTTATTGGTTTTCTTTTTTGGCCTGAGATTGATTCATAAATCTAAACAAAATTGTTCTTTATCTGCTTGTTATTACTGTGAGCTATTAATAGTTTATTGTATTGTTTCTTATTGTTATGTTATTTACATTGTACCTATTTTGATTTTAATTAATGCATTCTGTTATAGAGATTGAATATTTAAAGTGAAGTGTTTAAATAACTATGCGGTAATGCTTTACTTTAAGGTTCCTGTAACTAACATTATTTACTGCAATAGTCAACACAAAATATGAATGGCAGCATTAATAAACTATAAGTACTGTTAACAAAGTAAGTTAACATGTGTATTGATTGATTTTTTGGTTAAATTGCTAATGAAATACACTGTTTGCATTGACTGTTTCTTCCCAATAAGACAAAAAGAAGTCCCCATAAACTAGTAACAAACAAATCAATTATAGCATGATGCTATATGTTGATAGCTTCCTGAGTTCTGGTATCCAAGTGCAAATATTCAAACCTGCTTTTCAGCCTCAGTTCTCTATGTCCAGTTATCAAACACAAACATGTTAATTAAGGTGGGTGTTGGTTCGTTTTGTACAGTGCTACTCTGTGATGGTATGAACAATGAATTAGTCAGGTATTGAATATTTGGCTTATATAGTATTTGACTTAAGTTTAAGTGTTTAGATATTTTATACTAATACTGGTTCATTCATTAATGTGTTGTATAATGTTAGTTATTAAGTGAACCCTAATGTAAAGTGTTATTTTTATTTAATAAATAAAGTTTGATGAATTTTTCTCTCTCTCTCTCTCTCTCTCTCTCTCTCTCTCTCTCTCTCTTTCTCTCTCTCTCTCTCTCTCTCTCTCTCTCTCTCTCTGTGTGTGTGTGTGTGTGTGTGTGTGTGTGTGTGTGTCTGTTTGAGCATGATTCCCATTGTGTGAATTTGGGTGGAGGTAGAGAGAGAGGGGGAGTGTGAGAGCAGGTGATGATGGGAGACAGGCAGAGGAATATGAATGCACAGCTTTGCAGCGCTGTGGTTTCCTGTCGTGTTTGGACTAACTTCCTGTTTGTGTTATTTCTGTCTTTTATTCTCTCTCTTGCTCTAAAAATATTGCAGAGCTCCTTCATCAGAAATTTCTCTCATTCATTTATCTTCTCTCAGTCCATTCTTTTCTATTTCTTGTCTTCCTTCCTTCCTTCCTTCCTTCCTGTCTAACCATGTCAAGTATTGTTGAGTAGGCTTTTCTTGATCCTTTTTCATCCTCAGATTAGCCAACTAAATTAACTTTTGTTGACATTGTTGATATAAAGCATTATGAGTACTGAAACATTTAAGACTTTTGAGAGAGAGATGTTTGGTTAAGGATATTTTTACTAGATAATTGTAAATGTATGTTTGTGCTTCAGCATCTTTCCCCATGTATCTGTTTATATGTATATTATATCATATACATGTGTGCATACAGAGAAAATATGTTTTGGTCTAGATACACATATGTGTGAGGTGACTAAAATAAGTTTTTAAGAAACTGTACAACATCAAGAGAAATTGGGGTATATATAATTTATTATTTATCATTCCATAATGAATAGCAGATACACATTGCTGCAGAACATGCAAACACAGTACACAAAGACAGGAGGCGGGAGTTGAGTACCCAGCCCCGGAGATGTGAGACAAACGTGCTAACCACTAAGCCACTGTGTGCCCTATAATATTTCAAGACCTTTTGAGTAAAAAAAAGGCTGCTGTAGATACACCATGACCCTGTGTAACGCGAATAACTTTTATAAAAAATACTTTGTTTTGAAAAATACTTAAAAACAAATAGGGGCAGGGGTTGGTACACCCTGGACGGGGTGCCAACCCATCGCAGGGCACATTCACACACCCATTCGCACATTATGGACAATTTAGAGATGCCAATCAGCCTACAATGCATGTCTTTGGACTGGGGGAGGAAACTAGATTGCCCAGAAAAGCTTTGGGACCCCTAGACTACTTTATAATGTTACATTTTTTCCATCTTCCTGTAATTTATTTGAACTTGGATAGTGCAATTTCTATATGTATCTACAACAGCTGTTATATTATTGTGAACCAATATAATTTTCTTTAATTTCACTGCACCTAAAACACATAATGGCTGGATCAGTGCCATCTCTTCCTCATCCTCAGGTCAGAAAAGCGGATTATCGCTATAGTTTGAATGAGGTTGCAGCAGAGCACAATGACAGCCGACAACAGATTACATGTAGAGATTAGCACTGCAAATAAATTCCATATCCATCCATCATCCATTCCTTCTATGCATGTACTGGAACACAAATATGAGTTGTATGTTTTTATGCTTTAATTGTTTAAATATGTTGTTTTCATTTTTTTTACAAGGCCAAAGGTGCCATATAGATAAAAAAAAAGTTTGTTGTGCAGTTTTAGTTAAGAAGCACCAAAAGCATGGAGGTATAGTACATATGAACAAAGGAATAAGCAGCAGACATCTGTGTTTATCAGTGTGTTGGTGTGTGTGGGAGAATGATTGCGATAGTCTGACATCCTGAGTGCGTGGATGCTTTGTGTGGTTTAATGTTATAGGTTTATACTAAGCTCTTTGTCTCTAATCTCTTTCTATTCTATCACTGAGCTGAAGTGAATCTAAATCTGAATATTCTGACCTCCTCTTTGGTAAGGTTCATAAGGCTACATAAACTAATATGAAACTGCATAGGCATTTATAAAGGCTTATACTTACATAAGAAAAAATAAAACGTCAAACTCACTCCAACTGTCATTAAATATATCAACTAACTCCTATTTTAAAAACTCCTTATAAATGTGTATTAAGGTTTATGTCAGGCATCTGAAAGGGCTTATATAGGCATAATGTAGCGCTATGAAAACGCACTTATGTAAAGTGTTACAACATTTTTCATGACCGTTGACACACAGTAGAAGTAGATTCATGTTAGTTGTTATATAGGACATATTTAGGTCACATGTAGGCTTATGAACACCATCCTTAAGTACAATGTTATTGACAAAGCTAGGTACTTCTTTTATCTACTCAATCCTGTTATTATGAGAGGAAAGAGGAAACTTCACCTCGATTTTCATGGAGAAGACATTATCTGAATTCAGTAGGCTACACACACTACATGCTAACAGGATTATGACGAACATATCATGTATTATTTTCCCTCTTACTAACCTCCAACTAAAATCAAACATTAAAAGATTAAAATTTCCAAGCTCCTGTTGATTTTGACTAAAATTGTAGTTAATTTACGCTTTTCAGTAGTCATATAATAGATTTTGGCTTTCTCTGCTCTGTTTCTTTGTCCTTACTTTTTACTCTAAAAAAAGGAGTTATGACATCTGAAAGGCTAAGGAAAAATAAGACCGACAAGCTGCCCTCGGACCTTGAATATCTTCGTGGTATTCTGGTTACAGAGCTAACAGCTAACATTACAGCTAACATTACAGCTAACATTACAGCTAATAACGAGATTATCTTAGCTAAAATGAAGGCTGAAATGAAGGCTGAAATGAATGCTATGGAAGAAGCTATGAAGGCTGAAATGAAGGCTATGGAAGCAGCTATGAAGGTAGATTGGGAAGCGGCTTTGGCCCCAGTTACTGCGTCCATTGAAAGTATTAAGTCTACTATAGAGGCACAAAGACGATGGATAAAATGGAGGACTTTGAGTCCCGCTCACGGCGCTGTAACCTTCGAGTCATTGGAATTCCGGAGGGAGAAGAAGGGGGTAATCCGGTCTCATTTATGTCTAATTTTTTTCAAGATGTCCTTGGGTCGGAAATTCATATATATATATATATATATATATATATATATATATATATATATATATATTATATTATATATATATTATACATGTATATATTTATGTATAATATATAGTATATTTTCTCAGCATCAATTTAGTTTACACTTCGTTTATACATATTTATAAGTCCAAAGTCAAAATACATTAGGCATGTAAATCTGAATTGGATATGCACTGGAAGTATGTTAAATAACAAAGACAAAAGTGTCAGAATTCTTACTTCCACTCACTGTAAATCACATAAATAACTTTTGAAACATGAACATGATGGTGACAATATGTGAGCTAAAAGACTCAGCTTTGGATTTATTAAGTATAGCTTCACTCTGGAGGAGTCACAGTTTCCTTGTATTCATTGTGTATCTCCTTGTATATGTAAACAAACCAGAAAGGGGGATGAGAATAGAAAGGGAGAGATGACAGCAAATTGGAACAGAGAGAAAGAGAGAGGATTATTTACCATTTCAAATTAATAAATCTCCATTGTGCTGGTGTGTGTGTGTGTGTGTGTGTGTGTGTGTGTGTGTGTGTGTGTGTGTGTGTGCGAGAGAGAGAGAGAGAGAGAGAGAGAGAAAGAAAGAAGGAAGGAAGGCACAAGCACTATAGATCAATGAGAATGAGAAAGACAAAAACATAAACCGCTCTATAAACAAATGGAAAGAACTAATTCCAAAATCATTTTTAACAAAACTAGACATTTTTTAAGCACGGGCAAAAGGGTGCTGTATAACTCAGTATCATAGTGAGAGAAAATAATATATAATGTAAATACCACAGAGAAAATGCTTTTAAATTAGTCAAGATGCCTGAGGGGAGAGGACAAAATTCTACGTTTTACGTTCTACGAATGTTTCACATTCTGGAGGCACCAAACAAATGAGGTAAGAAAATAAATTCATTCTTAACTGCTCCAGAGTAAACATACAATAACTCTTCATTGTGATCCTTTATCCGTTTTCTGCAATATAATTACCAAATATTTAGTGATTTTGCAGCAACTCTAAATTCAGGAATATATGACAAAAATTTTTTTATAGCATTTTTGCAAATTGGGTTGGATTGGGAGGATAATTTTTTTTCATGTTGTTTTTAAGGATGAAGTGATGGTTGTATTTGGAATCTTTGGAGCGTTATGTAGCTCACTGACCATGAAACTGATAATCCTCTGCTGCTTTGTGGTGCTCTGTAAGTTCAAAAAAATGTATTCGCACATAACAACCACATTTGCTTCCATTCATATTGTAAGTGTCTGCTTCCATTCATTTTATGAATCCAAAGTTACCATGATTACCATGTACATGAGTTTTTAATGGATTTTTTCACAAGATCCTACTGTTTGTCATGATGTCCTCATTGCATTGGATATATTATTTTCCTTTATGTCAGTTTTTGTGTCTGGTATCTGTTCTCTCTTCCAATTTCACTCAAAGACTCCTCTCAGGCTGTGTGTAATTGGATTCCCAGCATTTGGTTCCTCAAAGCTATTATTAGGTTGAAAGTGAAATTATTAAAATACTTTAAACCATTCTCATTCAATGAATTCCATGACTGAATTTACTAGTGCTGAACAAAGCAAATGTATCCATGGTACATTTTACCATTAAAAAAAAAGTAACATGTAATCATTCTGTGTTTACTTGTGAGACATAATCCAAGGACTAATGAAATTAAGGTCATTTCTCATGGGCCCAATAGACTCTCTTTGCCAGTTTGTGGATGCTATATATTTATAGTATTATACATCCACAACTCAGATATAGCACTGAGATTTTAATTTTGGTGGTGTTAGTAGAAATATTAAATATTTCGCAACAAATTATTGACTAAAAATATAAGTTTAAGAAACCAATTATCTTATCAATACCTATGTGAACTCCAATTTTTCTATTCTCTCCACCTCCTTAAACTCAAGCCCAGACCCAGCCTCCACCTTCTCTCTCCCTCCCAGTCCAAATCTCTGTCCTCCCCCCATGGCACTCACTCAATGTGTCTCAGGTTGATCTGAGCCTCCTCTTCACCAACTCCAGCCCTTTCTCCTTTATGCAGTCTCTGCTGCTTATTCCTCCTGTAGGAACTGATTCTAAACCAGTCCTCCATGCTACTTTTGGTCCTTACTCTGTGACTCAGGTATATTTCCAATATTCAAATATAAGTCATTTAAACCTTTACTGCTTTTGAAAGAAGCATTTGCCCATTACTCATCTTACCCTGTTTTTCTTTTTTCTCCAGCTTGTTTCTGAACCTTTAGCTCCGTTTACTGTACCTCTTGTTGCATATCTGCTTTCCAAAACAGTTGAACAAAAATGGGAAGCTGAACGAGGGGACTGTTTTACAGTCAGAGTGTTGTTCCACATGAAAGGTGACTCAAGCAGAAGAACATGTGTGAGCCTTCATGCTTTCAAACAGACAGAAGAACAGAAAGCATCCTGCATTGTCCAGGTATTGCTAAAAATTCAGGGCAAGCTTTATATAAAATTCCTTGCTTACAAAGATCTCTGTGAGCAAATAACATAATTGAATGATGTTAGCAGTTACCTTTTAATGCTTAACCAATTGGATTAGTTTATGACTATAAATATGTAAGACAATTCATATGTGTATTGTACATTACTGCTTTTGACTTATGCCATTGCCACTGAACAGAGGAAAGATGTCATTTTTGAATTTGACGCATATAATAAACACAAACTTGATTGTACATTTGTATATAAACATTCTGTATTTGTCATTGACTTATTTCTAAAAAAAAAACATGTTGGCAGTTCATTAATTAGAACATTGAGATGAAAAATTAGACCATAGAATTTAAAAATCTATGAAAGCCTGCTGAAAGCTCTCCCCTTTTTGAACTTATACCTATAGCACTGTAGCTAGTCTTTGGTTTCTCCACAGCTGAATTATTTTAGACAAATGAATGATTAGATAAGCCTCAATGTCACAGTGTCACTGAACTGTATTGACAGTTTTATACAAAAAAGAAAACTGTAATATAAAAAGATGACATTCTTTTATACTTCCTTTCCAATATTTGTCCCCTGCACCATGTTCATCAAAAGCCTCCTCTAGGGCTGTGTGTGGCCACCCTGACTTTACCAAAAGACTGGTTTAAGCCTGATCAGACAGTTCAACCACACCAGAGCCAAAGATTCAGACAACGCCATCCATACAGACCCCGATCCCGTAACCACAGCCCATGGGGACAAAACTTCCCAGCATCTCTAAGGGAGAAACCTGGAATCCTTAATGATATGATCCAGCTCTACTACTCTTCTTTTGGCAGTGAAACCAACCATAAGATGTCACCTCCTATATGTGTGGTGGACAAGCAGTCACAGAGAAATCTATACTACATTGCATCTCTGGCTCTTCCGGATAAAGAAACCAAAAGTAACAAAACAATGCAAGGTTTTTCCTGCTCTAATGAACTCGAACAGGATGCGCTATGGCTGAATTCAGATGTACTGATTTACTATAACAAGGGGCCTGTGCAAGCTGGACATCCAGTTGGAGTCTCATTAAATCTAAGGGCGACTTTCAGTGGAGATTTCCTCATTGTGAAGTATGATTGATTATCTTTAGAACCAAACATATTAGATCAATCAAATTTATGGTCTGGAAATTTACAGCTTTTTTGGGGTTTTTTTTCTCAGGCTTAAAGTGAAGAAAGGGTTGCTGTCACTACAAGCACATCCAAACAAAATCTCTCACCGGTGGGCTGTTAAAGTGGAGAAGACATCAAACTCCAAATATGACACAATTTCCATAATCTCTCACAGAACTGGTACTGTTCGGGACATAGTTGGGTAAGGTTTAAAGCTTTTATAATGTAATAGTGTGAATGTGTAAGATTTCCAATATATATATTTCTCTGAGAAATTAATTCAAAAGATTAGAATGTAATATTGTGTCAGCAGTGATGTGCAGTTTTTAATGTTTCTTGGTGTTTGACTACATTATTTTCCTTTTTAGTTCTGTGCAGTATTTTCTGAGTTTACTAAGTGAAAAAGTTGCATTTATACAATCGAAATTTATGGTCAACTATTTGTTAAATCTCAAATCATTCAATTTATTTATCTCTCCATCACCTCGATCAGCACCTCAGCTCTGCAACTGGTGGCATGTCTCTCAGTTGAAAGCTTAAACAGGAGCTTTGGAGTTGCAATGACATTTCCAGTAAACTGGTGGGTGGAGGACTCAGTGCACAACAGATGGGTTGCAACACATGGGGAAGTAACAACGTTCTTCTCCTTTGTGGACAGAGAGATAGTGGGCATTGCTCCCATCACAGTGGTAAGTTACTAATGTAACATAGACTATAGCTAGTTAAACACATCAAACATCCTCAAAGTGGAGGAAGTCTCTCCTTGGGTTTATTCCATTGTCTTCTATAAGGCTGGGGATCTAGGGTTTGTTGATAGTTAAGGGCCTGTAAAATCCACTGGGACATATTTTTGATTTTGGACTTCATACATAATGTTTGTAATGAAAGGCTTTAAATCATTGTACTCTTTATTTTTTCATACATTAACAGAGCAACACAATAATGAACACAGCCATCTTGTCTAGCCAAAGAGTTTCCCTCCCAGTCGTAGTACTAGCGGTTGGGCAGGATGGCAAAGTATTAGATATTACCGCAGCAGTAAACTGTCAATCAGCCAATGAAGACATTGTCAAGGTAAATTGATACTTTTAAAGCGCACATTACAGCAAATAAAAATAATTATCTACATTAGCTGTAAGGTGTATGTAGGTATATGCTTTAAATATGCTGATATCTTGCATGTGCTTACAACACAGGTCTCATTTTTACAGGTATCAAGTGATTGCTCTGCTGCTTATGTTGATGGAAGTGAATCCGGGGTGGGCAGTACCTGTGTACTGGTGGAGTTTTCTCTGGGCATGCTCAGAGGTTCTTTATGCCTATCTGTGTGGGCTCCAGTAGTTCCTCTCCATATCTCTCTCTCTGACACTGTCCTGAGCCCCATTGAGGGCTGGAGCTACTACAAAGACAGCAGGTACACATAAGAAACAAGACTTCTTTTTTTGCATGATAGAGCTGTAACCAGTATGTGTGTATGGCATGGCGAATGTTGTTCACAGACAACGAGTTCTTGAGGTTTTTCTTAGCCCATGCGGTGATTTCCATTACAGAATAATACCTGTTTTTAATGCAATGCTTGCCTGAGGGCCCAAAGATCACGGGCATGCAATATTGATTTTTGCCCTTGTCCCTTGTGCGCAGTGATTTCTCCATATTCTCCGAATCTTTTGATGCTATTATGTACTGTAGATGATGACATATTCATAGTCTTCTAATTTTATGTTGAGGAACATTATTCTGAAATTGTTCCACAAATTGTAGATGCATTTTTTTGCAGATTGGTGAACCTTTACTCATCTTTATTTCTGAAAGACTCTGCTTCTTTAAGATACTCTTTTATTACCAAATAATGTTACTGACCTATTGCCAATTAACCTAAAGCTGTTTCTGGTATATTTAGAAAACAAAATTAGCATAACTAAAATGGTCTTCCTTTGACTTTTTCTCTCTACGGGTGTCTGCCCTCCTCTTTCTTTTTCAGATGCATTCCAGTTTATCAAAGGGCCACCGTACAAATTCTTGCACAATTCAGTGCCCAGTCAGCCCAGGGACAATTTACCTACATGCTTGGATCACCGGACTGGTTTGTAGATGTAACAGACCTGGTTCATGATTGCCTGAGGATAGAGAACTCTCGTGTTGCATCTCTTCATGAGCAAAATTATGTAATTGGATTAGAGCCTGGATTTACTTCACTAAATGTTAGTATCTACAAATATAAGTCTAAAAATTGACCATAAAACATACAAACTTTAGACATTATTATTGCATTTTGTGTAAATTCATTATACTAATTTTAGAGAATTATACAGAACTTTCTCCTTCTTTCTCAGCTGATATCTAGTCAGTGGGATGGTGTGCTTGGCACTGCTGAGGTCATTGTGACCTCTGAAACTGTGGCCCCTGGTGACCTTTTTGTACATTTAGTGGGTGGTCTTGGTCTGTCAGTCAAATCAAGCTCTTCAAATCCTTCTGTCATCGTAGCAACTGTGACTTCTTATAACACACTCTATAACCACGGACAAGTAAGTACTCATAATTTCAGTTGTTACCTTTGTACAAGCAGATGCAAGCGGTTTAAAATATCTAGTAGTAGTAAGTGAAGTTTACAAGAATGAACTTGTGTCATAATCTTGTAGACCCTTTTTCAAATGTCTTCATACAAAATAAATTGAATGAGATTTAAAATCTATTTAAGAGTATGACACGTGTCCAGTCACCATGTGGCACTCCAACCACAGTCATTGAAAATCTAGAATCTAGACTGATTTCTCTATGACAGATTTCTCTTTCCCTCCCTCTCTCTCTCTCCCCCTCCCTCTCTCTCTCTCTCTCTCTCTCTCTCTCTCTCTC
>JAFFST010055689.1:75178-87856 GCA_022414735.1 Noturus placidus
GACACCAGACGTAAGCCACATATCGCTTACATAATTTAAGGTTTTTATATCATTCAAAATATTGTACAATAAAATAATTTAAGTGATATGTGTACACACATAGTAATCCATACTAATCGTATGTAAAAATATTGCCAAATTTAACTGAAGAATTAAATGAAGTAGAAGTAGAGCCACAATTGTGGCACAAAGAAAGGAATGTTGACATAGAGTCAGGTCTGACAGCAGAGTGGCGCAGCGGAAGCGTGCTGGGCCCATAACCCAGAGGTCGATGGATCGAAACCATCCTCTGCTAACCGTTTTGTTTTCAGCAATTTCATTTGAGGGCTTTTTAATGTGTGAGTTTTTATCGTGGTTCCCTTTTTTGGTGGCAAATTGTGGAACGTTGACGTGGACACTTTGGCGTTTTTAAGCCTTAAGTAGCTGAAAGATGAAAATGTGTTACCACCAGATGGCGCTACTGCGTTTTATATTTCGCTAACACATACACACACTAAGTGACTGAGGACGCAACGAAAATTGCATAATTTTCAGGTTTTAAAATGTATCCTTCTGTTCAATTACTTTCGTACGCTTGTTAAAACTGTTACAATGTATTGACGAAAATTATTTTTGAAATGTGTAAATGCATTTCTTTGAACCGTTGGATTGTACCTGTCGCTTTGACGATCAAAAGTCTGAAAAGGCATCTTGCGCCCAACGTGGGGCTCGAACCCACGACCCTGAGATTAAGAGTCTCATGCTCTACCGACTGAGCTAGCCGGGCTGATTGAAATTTTACATTACTTTAGTTAACGCTATTAACACTATGTGGTCAAACGTTTGTGGACTTCCTTAATCACATGTGATATGTAGTTTTGAAACTTTGAAGCACATCATGTGGACATAATTAACAATATAATTGAACTGTAGCTCCAACAACATTTAGTAATATTTCATAATATAGTGTGAAGATAAAAAACATGAAATTATAGTCAATTAAAATGGAATGGGACTTCAGACTATGACCATTGTCAGTGGTTATCTGATACAAACTATGCTGTTTTTGTATTTGAGAGTCATTACTTTCAGAATATCCTTTATAAAGCTATTATACATGTTTTATTTTTTTACTTTTATTAGTAAGTGTGACAACAGTTAATATACGTATAATAGAGACGTGCAGAGACATTTCATAACTGGCAAAGAGACAATGGTAAACTGTTTAGCCCATGCTTTATGTAATCACTTGTTTCACAAATCCAATCATCAGGTAACCCATGAACGTGTCGTGTCTCAGCTCGTGACCAGATGCCATACAACCAGAACACATTGCGGAATGGTGTGTGGTTAATTGTGACACAGAAGTACACCCCGTAATAACGGACATTTCTGAAAACAACAATAAATTGAAGTGCATGCACCTTAGCAGTATCAACAAATTATTTTTCACCAAGTCCACAAGATGATATCTGTTAGTATAATATTCGGCAGATTCTGTGCATTGTGGCTGAACCACAAACCGTCAACAGATGCACGATCCATTAAGAGTTATCATTTTGGAAGTACAGTTGCAATTTAGGTGACTGTGATGGCCCTGTAGAATCTTCCAGGACTTGGGATCATTGTCCTGGTGGAAGGTCTAATGTTGACCAAACTTCAGCTTCCTCACAGACCGGGTTGAATCATTTTGAAACTGGTGAAATCGGTTCCCTTTATTTGTCAATGATCTGTTTGGTTGCAGCATACTCTAAACTTCATATCTTTGCCACGGGGTTTTGTTAATGTTCAAAGGTTTGTGCTCCAATAAGAGCCTGCTACGAGTTTTTATGAGCTGAGCAAACATTTTACATCATTAAAATCAGCTTAGTTTGTGTCAATAATCAGTTTGATTGTAGCATACTTCGAGGCTTCATATCCTCGCCAAGGGCTTTTGTCACTGTTCAAGAGGTTCTGGTGCAGTCAGAACCTGCAGTGAATTTTATGAGTTGAGCAAACCTTGAGATTCAGATTCTTTAGATTTATATTGCAAATTCACTATATGTTCTCGTGAAATCACAACTGTTTACTTTTGTACCAGCAATGTAATATATTACTTAACTCAGTCTTATCTCTGTCCACCCTGTTATGTCCTTGTCCACCCCATCATCTTCATTTTTTTATTTAAATTAATAATTCTTCACAGCTAAAAAAAAAAAAAAAAAACCGACAACATTAGTTGATTTCGTATAAATAACAATGAGTCAAATATTATTACAAATTTTGTTCTAAAGATTACTTTGATTTTTTTGGGGGAAAAAAAACATGTCTCATGCAGATACAGTGAGGAATTAAACTAATTCTACAATAAAAGGCACAATTCTAAAAGATTTTTAGATATAGACTAACGCCCTGAACATGACTTTATAATTTCTTCAATGGTTTAGAAACATAATTTCACCTTTGTATTTGTCCATGACAGGGTAGAGATAACGTGTTATGAGTCACAAGATGTTGCCCAGCAGTTGCAAAATAAAAATGCAAGTCTTATATGGTGAATATTCAAAGAATATCTCATAATCTTAATTTTTTTTTATTGTTATGTAGTCCCAAAGGCACAGTATACTGATAACCCTTTCAGCATGACAGGGCTCCTGTTCAGAAAGCGAGATCCATGAAGACATGTTTTGCCACGGTTGAAGTGGAGGAACTAAAGTGGCCTGCACAGAGCCCTGAACTGAACACCACTGAACACCTTTGGGATAAACTGGAACTCTAATAGGGCTCCACACCTGATATCTAACCTCACTAATGCTCTTGGGGCTGAATGATGAAATCCTTCCAAGAAGAGTGGAGATTATCATAACAGCAAAAAGGGGACTTAATCTGGAATGGGATGTTCAAAAATCACATATGGGTGTATAGGTCCTTATGTTAAATTAAAAAAAATTAAAAATCATACAGAAAGCATCACCACATCAATGATTTTACAATTATCTTCGTGAAATAACATGCTTTTTAATCTTAGATTATGTAGTGTCCTCTATATAAGTCCCTGTGTAAGTGCTTACAACAGAAACTATAACGTATTAGAAAGCGCGTATTAATGTAAACCTGTGATTTGAAAATTACTTTCTACCTAGGTATAAACCGGTTATAGAAAATTATTCAATATATTCTGACCAATCAGGATTGACAATTCAACAGCATTGTAGTCTAATTAATACTGTAAGTGTGTAACTGACTTCTATAGCTCATTTTTTGTAATACACCACTTCGCATTTACATTGCAAAGAGCCTAACTTGAAAAGTGTGCACAAAGTTCACTTCTGTTTTACAAATGCTTCCAATGTTTAATGTGATCCTATTCATTTCATTATTTTACAATGAGTCAGTATTTCATGGTACATTGCTATCATCATTTGCTGAATATATTCCAGCATTGAATCATAAATGGATATTCTTCCACCTGGTTCAAACATATTGCTTTGTTTTTGTCCGCAGAAAAATTCGAGAGGTAGAATGGCGTTTGCAATTTCTGAAATCTTAAAACAGACCAAGTTCACAAGGAATAATTAAGGCACCAAACCAATACAGAGGAAAGCACCATGTATCTTAACTTGAAACTCTGTTCATCCTCGCTCGTCCATACTAGAAGTGGGAGATAGGCTTTTAATCAATGTCTAATAATTACTAATTAGATCTATTGGATTCCAGCTGTCCAACAATTTTTAGCAAGCACACTGATTTTATGAGAATTTTTGTACTTTTTTTTAGTACAAGTGATAAGATTTATTTCCTTACACTCCCCCACAGGAAGCGGACTGTTGATGTGTCCTGAGATTGCAGATCCAGGCAAAACATTTCCCACAGCGATTACACACAAACGGTTTCTCTCCAGTATGAACTCTCTGATGCTTCTTCAGGTTTCCTGCTTCTGTAAAGAGCTTCCCACAGGTCTCACACCTGAAAGGCTTCTCTCCAGTGTGGATGCGTTGATGAGCCTCTAAGTTAGACTGTCCAGTAAAAGCTTTTCCACAGTACCTGCAGATATAACTTTTCCTCTTGCCCTTCTGCTTCAGCCTTGGAAGCTGAAGACCAGTGAGAGAAACCACAGGATGTGGTAAGTTTGGAACAGCCTGTGTGAGATTTGCTCGGTTTGCTGCATCTAACCGAGTCCTGTTGAAATGACTGAACTGCTGAGTATGGGCTTGGCTTGAAGCAGTGACTGTACTCCACTCTTCCTCCACTCTATGAAGCCCTCTGGGATCTTGAAGCCTGTTTGATGCAGCCCCTTTGTGCCTTCCCCGAACAGACACAGGTCCTGACTGTACCAGAACACAGTCTTGGTCTTGCTCTACTTCCATAATGTATGAACAAGATGGTTGACTGTCAGAGGGGCTATTTGCAGTCCATCGTGGAAAAGAACTCTCCGGCTCCTTCGCTATTTCGTACAGTATACTATTTGTTCCTAGCATATCGAGAGACACTACCTTTTTTCTCTGAGCATTCTGGTTTGAAAGTGCGATGTTGCTGCTCTCATCTGACCCTTGGAGATGAGACTGGGAACTGGAGATATCCCACACTTTGACTTCGCTCTGAGGAAGAACTGGCTCACGTGAACACAGAGACCCAGCAGTCTGGGAGTCTACCACATCCGGATAACAGGAGAAATGTATCAGTAATGTTGCTCATTTTAATAATTTCCTTGAAAACTTTTATCTTCTTTGTACACCAGTGAAACATGAAATTAAGAAATAAAATTCTTTAAAGGTCACTAAATGAGTACTATATGAGATTGGTGACTAAACCATCTTTTTTTTTTCTTCTATTATCATTGTACAGATATCTTACTCACCATGTATAGTAATCTGCTTGTCTGTTGACTGACTGGAAGTTCCCTGGTGTTCTTCTTGATGTATATTTTGACCCTTCACAAGGGATGACTCCAACTCGAGAGGCTGAAAAGGACAAAAATAAATCAGACTTTCATTTGACAAAAAAAATAAAATCCCAAACAAAAACAAACAAAAAAAAAAAAATGTACACAACAACTTTTTTGTATTAAGGAAAAATGAATTAAGTATTATGTAGATTCATTATGTGTGAGGAAGAGTACAGAACTCTGAGAGTAGTTCAAGACTTTCAGCTACATCGTGATTTCAGCACTGTATTATCCACACTGACCTCCTGTACATTGAGAGCTAATGTGATTTGCACAGGTGGGGAAGAGACTCCGTTTGCACAAACGTCCGTGCTGGACTCCACAAATCCTGAGGAACAGACAAAACCTCAATTTACAGTAGAATGCAAGCTTTTATTTTTTGTACGTTTGTTTCACAAAAAAGAGGATATGTTATTTCTAGTAACATGACAATGAGTGTTAGGTTTCACTTAATTATGGCAAGTAACAATAGTTAAGATATTAAACGAAAAAAAAAAATAGATTATGATAATCATTCTGAAATCCCCCCTTCCCCCCCAAAAAAAAACATGAATACTCTTACTGAAGCGTCACAAATATGCATTTTTGTTTTTACAACGACAATGTTACAATTTAAATGTAATATTTTAAATGTTATTTTGTTAATTAGAAGGTAGCTTTATAAAGTTTTAGGTATGTCAGAAATAGTTAAGCAAAGAACAACAATCACTGGTCAAAAGATTGCAAACTTTGTCCAGTATAGAAAAGAAAAAAAATAAAATAGTAAGCCATTTAGGAGCTCAAAGAATTGACTCAAGCCAAATGATATGACTCAGCAGATCAAGCTGAATATTACGGAGTATAAAATTAGTGAGACACTTTGCAAATAAGGGCTTTATATGATTAATGTACAAGCCCAAACAATCCAGTCTGCCTGGATATCAGCACCACACATTGGGCAGTTAGGCTGAGCATAGGTTCTCATGTGCATTCATGCATGCCCAATACTCGCATATATCAGGACTAAACACTGAGAAATCGAGTCTGGTGTGTGGTCCATTTACTATATTTCATCACTTCGCCTCGACTCACCGTCTTGCAGGGTCATTCCAGCATGTGTCTGGCTTTCTTGCTGTTCGAGCTCTGAATGCTCTTCCTTTATGAACAGCACGTCTGGCGCTTCATCATCTGTCTTTTGGTGCTATAGTGCAGGCAGACACACACACACACCCACACCACACACACCCACACACACACACACACACAGAGACTGAGCATTACCAGTGGCCTAATGTTACATACACAATCAATGTAACAGTCTATTATGTAGGTGTTGGTGTGTTACATATTTGCGGTCATGTAATGCATTTAGAAAAATTTTCCCAATACAGGATCAGCCTCCACAGATGCATTGTAATAGAACAACATCTTTGTAGTATTACTCTGTAAAAGAATAACTTTCCAATTAACATAAAGTTTAATATATTATATAATAAGCATAAGGTAAAGTGTGCTAATACACTTTTCGGAAACAACTGAAAAGAAAAAAAAAAAAAAAAATACACATTACTACATGCATGTATAGTTCACCAGTATGTATTTTATGGCACACGTCTAGTATTTACAACTGAGTTAGAACTAGCACTGTACTGTTAACTAGTTAAAGGTTGATGTTTTGTGGCTTTGTTGTGTGGACAGGCATACATTTCAAGCAATTATTTTTGCTTAACACACATCTTTATATTTACACTGTACTCCCAGTTAATGTTTCTAAAAAAAGGCATATAGCTGAAACACACAATAATACCCATGATCAGATGTTTCTACAAAAGGTGCATTTTATTGAATATTGACCACTGAATAAAGCCAGTGTTTGCTAATAATCTTTGATAGTAGCAAAATAGTTGTGATTTAATGTTACATGTACTTTTTTGGTTGACTAAAAGGTACTCTACAAAGTATGATTTCTCAGTGAGATAAGG
Source organism: Noturus placidus (assembly GCA_022414735.1). Taxonomy (NCBI): domain Eukaryota; kingdom Metazoa; phylum Chordata; class Actinopteri; order Siluriformes; family Ictaluridae; genus Noturus; species Noturus placidus. The sequence continues at coordinate 82,043 of JAFFST010055689.1, forward strand.
TAAGACAAATGCCAGTGTAGATCCCTTCTTACCGCTTCTCCAATTGGACAGTCTTGAGTTTCAGCTGATGCTATTCGGGTAATATTAATTCGGAAATATAATAAAAATGATATTCCTAAAAAAATCAATTAAACTAACAGTTTTCCCCTCAAAGGAGCAAACAAATGCACTGATTAATCAAAGTTTATTTTGGAGTCATACAATTCCAAATAGCTGCCCCTAAAACCATTTCTATATGGGCATGACATTAACTATAGATCCACATTTGGGGTACTTAGTTCAGTGGAGTAAATTCCTGTGAGTTATAAAAAATTTATTTTTTTAAAAAGATCAAAAAAAGAAACAAGCGAACCCAACTTAAATCAAGCAGTAAATACTGTAAAATACTTGCTTGGACCAAATTAAGAGATGTTTCTTATCAGTATTCCAGATATCTGTAACAACATACTATAAACAACCCACAGTTGCATGCAGCTTGATCCATCTACATGTCCATAAGTCATTTTGGTCAGTTGTTGATTGGCCCAAGTGATAGTAGTTCCTCTGCCGTGAGCATATCAGGGTGGTATTTATGCTGATGAGTTTTGAGGTTTCGTATCCAGGCGAATGCCTTCCCGCACTGGGTGCAGCTATAAGGCCGCTCCCCTGTATGAACTTTCTGGTGTTTCTTCAGGTTTCCGGCCTCGGCAAAAAGCTTCCCGCAGGTGTTACAGCGGAATGGCTTCTCACCCGTGTGGATTCGTTGGTGGATCTCCACCTTCTTTGGGCGGTTGAAAGCTTTGCCACAATATTTGCAAGTAAAGAGTTTCTCGTTCTGAGCTCGCTCGTTTCTTGCCTGTCCAATCCTGGGTTGGTATAGACCAATGCCTTTGGCATGTTGCCAACTATCCACATCGGGTATAACGGAAGATGTTGATGCCATCACTGGAAAGTCACTGGTCAACCGTGAAAGGCTGGATGAGGGCATGCTAAAATTATTAAGGTGCTCTATTCTTGTGGTGGGGTACTTTTGCAAAGCATGGTGTATTGTTGATTTTTTACTGTTGTGCCAAAGAGTGATGTCATCCCCTTCCTCTGCAGACTCAACTTCTATGATCTCTGGTTTCTGTGGGAGATGTTCATGTTGGCTTTCAGTTTTACTGTCACTCATCATGTAAGAACAAGATGGCTGTTGAGGCTCCGCATCATCTCCCCCTTGCATAAATAGCTCCCCCAAGGGAGCGCACTCCCCACTTACACCAAACTCTGCCTGTCCCTGTCCTCCCAAGGGCTCCTGGGATAACCCCTCAGCGTTCTCAAACTGTGGCTCAGATTTAAGCACTTTGTCAGATCCACTGACCTCCAAAGCCTCGTGCCGTGTCCTGGAGTTCTGACCATCCACTTTATCCACTTGAGCAGCACCATAATCTGCCTCCACACCCTCACACACAGGTTCTGCCACTCCTGAGTAACAATGGGAGATAGATGCAATTGGTTATAACCATACATACTTCATAACAGTTTTTTATATTTATGGTGTAATGGTTTTTCTCTATTCCTTTTTAAACACTGTTGGTTGTCTTTATTTTAAAATCAGAGAAAGCTCGGAATATAATTTTTAAACACATAATTGAATAAAATGCCAATAGTATCTTTAATACATCTTTATAAATGCCAATAGAATCTTTAATACATCGACTCACCATCTTCTCGAATGAATAGTTGCTGCTGTGTGTGGCCCTCATCAGATGTCTCAGCCTTAACAAGTACAGAGTTTGGTCCAGCCCGGTTGGAGTCTTCATGCTTTTGAGAGGAAACAACAGAAGCTGAACTACAAGGATTCATAGCAGATTACAGACATAAGACATATCTTGGTGATCAGCTGATAATGACATGAATCATGTGTCTTATGGTGCTGTATATTTAAAGACCAATACATTTGGGTGATTTTCATGACTAAGTTAGTAAGTGTGTTTGAGCATGAAAATCACTCAAGTATTGAACCACTATTGGTTACCCTATTAAATATACACATTACTGAGCCCTCCATTAATATTGGTACCCTTGGTAGATATGAGCAAAGAGGCTGTTAAAAAGTGTCTATTGTTTATCCTTGTGATCTTTTGTTAAAGAATATTCACAAAAATGCTCTGCTCTCATGAAACAACTGCATAACACGCGTTTACAAAAAAAAAAAATATGTTAAATATATGTGTGCGCAACAATTATTGGCACCCCTATGAATTGATATGAGAAAATATATTTGAAGTATATTCCTATTGCATTTTTTAGTATGCCTGGATGACTAAGAACAGGAAATTGTTCAATCATTACTTCCTGTTTCACAGAGGTATAAATATGAGGCAACACAATGGGTAAAACCAAGGAATCTAGCTGTGATGTGCGGCAAAAGGTTGTTGACCTTCACAAAATGGGAAGTGGATATAAGAAAATAGAACAAGCACTGAAACTGACCATTTCCACCATCAGGGCAATAATTAAGATGTTCCAGTCAACTGGAAATGTTATGAATCAACGTGGAATTAGATGTGCATCTATATTGTCTCAACGCACTGTGTAAAAGATGGTTTGAGTGGGCAAAAAAAATCTTCAAGGATCACAGCTGGAGAACTGCAGAAGTTAGTTGCGTCTTGAGGTCAGAAAGTCTCCAAAACTACAATACAAAGTCACCTACATCACCACAAGTTGTTTGGAAGGGTTTCAAGAAAAAAAGCTTCTACTCTCAACCGAAAACAAACTCAAGCATCTTCAGTTTACCAAACGCTACTGGATCTTCAAATGGGATCCGGTTCTATGGTCAGATAAAACCAAAATAGAGCTTTTTGGCAATAAACACCAGAGGTGATTTTGGAGCACACAGAGAAGTAGTCATATGGAAAAGTACCTCATGCTCATTGTTAATTTTGTTAGGATACATGGCATCATGGACTCCCATCAAATATCAACAGATATTAAATGGAAACCTGACTGCCTCTGCCAGAAAGCTTAAAATGGGCCGTGGTTGGATCTTCCAGCAGGGCAATGATCCGAAACATACATAAAAATCAACACAAAAATGGTTTACTGATCACAAAATCAAGGTCCTCCTATGCCATCCCAGTCCCCTGACTTGAAACCCATAGAAAAAACCTGTGGGGTGAACTAAAGAGGAGTCCACCAGCTTGGACCTCAATATTTGAAGGATCTGAAGCGATTCTGTATGGAGGAATGGTCTCAGATCCTTTGCCATTTATTCTCCAACCTCATCAGGCATTATAGGAGAAGACTCCGAGCTGTTATCTTGGCAAAGGGAGGTAACACAAAGTATTGACTTAAAGGGTGCCAATAATTGTTGCATCTACAAAAAGATTTTTTTTTTTTTTTTAAATATAAACCATAATGCAGTGTAGTTATATATACACACAAGTATGACACAAGTACTAAACTAAATAATGAAGTTAAATTGTGTGTTTGTGCAGACTGTGCGAGCCTTGCTTACCCCATTCTCATCATGTTTGATGACTGGATGCCCAATTGGCACATTTGCACTGGAAGATTCCCCATCTCTCCAAACATCCTCATTTAACTGCCTCCCATAGAGTTCATCTTGATTTGGAAAAATGTCTTGAAACAGAAAAGCAAAACACAGCAGGATGTAATGAACATGCCACAACTATTATGCAATTACAAGTAAGAATACACCTGTGTAAAAATACAGCAAATTCTTATACCACAGAAGGGCTGAATTTTTTAATCTGACTGCTTAGAAGATATTTTCTATAACCTTTTCTTCTATAACTAGCAGCAATGCCAGCTGCAAGGCAAATCACAGGTTTATATTAATGTATTATGGTTTCTATAGTAAGAACTCAATTACGGGGAACAATATACATAAAACAAGGCTAATTAAAACAAATTAAAATTATTATAACAAAGAATGTGTATAATCGTTAATATAATGAAGCTTGGTGTAAGGAGACCTTCATGTAACTTTCCAAGTGCTGGAAGATAGGGCTGGGCGATATATTAATATAATCTCGATACTGTGATAAATGATTACGCAATACACTTTTCCAAGATATCGTCTGTATGACGTGTATTTAAATAAAAAAAAAAAAAGTTTTTAAAAAATTACAAATGAAATGGTCCGGAGTGGATGCCATTGATTTGACCTAAACCTAAAATAGCTTTGTCGGCATTAAAGAAAGGTATCATCAAAGTCAGTTCAACATCCTTTGGGGTTTACTTTACTTCTGTATCGTGATTTATCGCGATGTGCTGTTTGTCATATCGTCCAGCCCTACTGGAAAGTCTTCAGGACAGAAGACATCATGACAGGCTGCATGTTTATCTTTACGACAGACAGAGACAGAAACTGGCGAGGGGTTTACTCTTTATAACGGTTATAAATATACTAACAGGAACTAACACGTGTGTGTAGTTTAACTTGTCCACAGTAAAATCCCTAGTGTTCAATCAACTCCCAGTGTTCCTTTGTGTCCAAATGGACATGGGCGGCTGTGTCTCAGTCGGTAGAGCGGGTTGTCCACTAATCCACTAACCGTGGGGTTGGTGGTTCGAATCCCGGCCCGGGTGACTCCACATGCCGAAGTGTCCTTGGGCAAGACACTGAACCCTAAGTTGCCCCCAATGGCATGCAGCTCTGCTCCCATTGGTGTGTGAATGTGATCTCATTAGTAAGTCGCTTGTAAATGTAAAAATGATATTTCTGTAAAGCTGCTTTGAGACAATGTACCATTGTAAAAAGCGCTATACAAATTGATAAATTATAAATTATATACAGCTAAACATTGTAGGGTGTAAATTCAGCACTATGGGGTGTTAAATCAACACTGGGGATTTTGCTGTGTACCTATAAACGGATAAAAAAAACCAACATTCATTTAAATTCATTAATTAATCCTTGTAAAATTGCTGTGGTAGGCTATAAGAGGGATAAAACACTTGAGGAATATTACAGGGAAATAATCAACTTCAGGATGGTTGATTTTTTTCCCCCCTGTCCTGTTTATTCCACACAGAGATCACGGTACGTACCAGCAACAGGAGCTCGGTATTTGTCTGAGAGATTTGCGCTCACTTGGACTCTACTGGAGCGATTTCCTGAGCTTTCACGGATTCTCCTCTCGGCGTAACCTCGTGCCATTCGCAGCTCCATGAGATGAAGCTTCCTCTTCAGCGCCTTGTTTTCACGCTGGCACTGAGACATCTGCAGATTAATCACCGCGTAGTCATCATCCACCAGTTTACAGATTTCTGCCACGGCGGCGTTCGCCAGGACCTCCATGATGGAGGCGAGCTGAGTCTGAAAGGCCAGACGATTCGACATGATGAAAAACACCTGAAACGACACACCGCCGTCGTTTCTTTCACTCGACGCGAAAAGGAGCCGTTTCGCTCGATGTCCCGTTAGGATCAACAACAAATAAATAAATAAAGACCGAACACGGATTGGACGAACAAATGGAACCGTATTGTTGTAACACCGTCGTCTTGTTGCAGTTCGGCAGTGACGTCACGAGCACTTCCGTCCGCCCTGTAGTAGTGACGTCGTTGACCCACGTGATGTCTGTCACACTACAGAAAGGAATCTACATGAGAACATTAATTTCGGGATTATTTTTGTTTTTTATCATACTTAATTTAACTGTTTATTTTACGTAGACTAAAACGGACTAAAAGCTAAGCCAACTTTTGAACAGTTCATAAGCGAGGTTAAGATAATGTTTTAAAATAAACAAGTGTTTGTCGGGGGTTTCCTCCGGGTACTCCGGTTTCCTCCCCCAGTCCGAAGACATGCATGGTAGGCTGATT